>NKZC01000079.1:0-64032 GCA_002374385.1 Metschnikowia borealis
ACTATACTACACCACTACTACTATACTACACCACTACTACTATACTACACCACTACTACTATACTACACCACTACTACTATACTACATGTCTGTTACCTAATTATTTTATTCGTTGATGATTCTCAAAGGGCGGAATCTGAGCAACTGATACAACTTTTCCAGGAGAGGATTTGGGTGCAAAACCTCGCACGCTAACAATGGAGACGACGTTGTGACGATCTTTGAATGGCATTGTTACGATCGGACGGTGCAGGCTTCATAATACATCCATAGGTAGAGCCCTGCCTATAGTAGATCTACCGTGCTAGTTAGATAGTACATAGAGAGCTAAGTAGTCACTTAGTAGATTTACTAGATTTACTAGATTTACTAGATTTACTAGATTTACTAGATTTACTAGATTTACTAGATTTACTAGATTTACTAGATTTACTAGATTTACTAGATTTACTAGATTTACTAGATTTACTAGATTTACTAGATTTACTAGATTTACTAGATTTACTAGATTTACTAGATTTACTAGATTTACTAGATTTACTAGATTTACTAGATTTACTAGATTTACTAGATTTACTAGATTTACTAGATTTACTAGATTTACTAGATTTACTAGATTTACTAGATTTACTAGATTTACTAGATTTACTAGATTTACTAGATTTACTAGATTTACTAGATTTACTAGATTTACTAGATTTACTAGATTTACTAGATTTACTAGATTTACTAGATTTACTAGATTTACTAGATTTACTAGATTTACTAGATTTACTAGATTTACTAGATTTACTAGATTTACTAGATTTACTAGATTTACTAGATTTACTAGATTTACTAGATTTACTAGATTTACTAGATTTACTAGATTTACTAGATTTACTAGATTTACTAGATTTACTAGATTTACTAGATTTACTAGATTTACTAGATTTACTAGATTTACTAGATTTACTAGATTTACTAGATTTACTAGATTTACTAGATTTACTAGATTTACTAGATTTACTAGATTTACTAGATGTAGTAGATGTAGTAGATGTAGTAGATGTAGTAGTGTAATCGGTGGATAATGGAAATATTAACTTCATGGTCGAGGTGTTTCCTGGAAATGTAATTTCATGTGATCCGTTTGAGTTTTCATATGATTCGTGTGAGTTTTTGGGCTTCGGTATCTTTTGACCTGCTCATAAGACATACCCAGTTTGGGTCTTCACTAGAACCCAGATAAACTGGTGGACCAGATTGTTTTCGAAAAAAATCTCGGACTTGTGGAGAAAGGAATCCAGTCTATGGTTAGGTTATGAGCCCAACCAATATAATAAAATAGACTACCAGTAACTGACTTAGTCTCATCTATAATAGGTATATGGAAGATCTAGAAGATATAGAAGATATAGACGTATCTATAAGAACTCTAAGTATGTACATTACCCTGACCAATGTATTACGGTCTCTCTGGTCCCCACCCTCTTCTCTACTCTTGATTTGTCTTCATAGCATCTACTATAGTCTCTAGTCTCCGGTATATAGACCAGTCCCTAATCTTAGTATCTCAACTCTCTGGCCCAGTACCCAGTGAGCATGTAGTGTATTGGCTTGTATGTAGTATAATTTTCAATAACACTACATTAGTAAAGAGTTTCTTGACGATAGGCTACTTGTTCAGGGGACGAGCCTTGGGGCCCCAGTTCTTGGTGGGGTTTTCCTGGAACCGGACCATCTTCAACCTGCGCAAGCGCGTGATCTTGACGCTCTGGTCGTTATCGGTATCGAAATCAATACCAGGGTTTTCCTGCACATGCAGGAGGATCTTGAACCCCACCATTCCGGGTGTGAGTTTGGGGTTATGAGCCATGTTCTGCTGGAGGGCCTTAATCTTATTCTCAATCCTTAGTCTTCTCTCCAGGTCCTGTTCCTGCACATTTCCAAGCAGCACCTGCAACTCTTGCACCAACTTCTCATTGCTTCTCCTCAACCAAGCAACAAATATCTGGAGCACCTGTTCCCAGGGCGCAGATGTCTTGACACAATTCTTTTTGGCATGTGTAAGCGACACCTGGTGCCCCAAGTTGCCCACTGCACGTGCAAATTCATCGATGGATATGGGTGGGGCCTTCATATAGCTGGAAAGCGCATTGAGGTTGAAATAAAACGGCTCCTCCAATTCGTTCCGGGCCAAAGTAAGCATGCCTTTGATTCTCTCGCACGTGCCGTAGATTTCATGCGGTGCCGAGGCATTGATGCGGAGAATCTCGTCAATGAACTCGTTCTTGTGGAGCGTTCCTCCCCACATGGGCCCTGCAACATGGAACGGCTGCTCACAGTATGAGCACTGGTTGCCTGGGATCTGCGCCAAACGGGGGGTTTGGTGCTTTTTATCGGAGATCCGCCCAAGGCGCTGGTCTATGATGTCTCCACACCCTACACAATGGAATGGCATGGCTATGGTCAGCGCAAGGTTCTTGACCTCCACGGGCCGAGTAGTTACCCGGACAAACACTCGGAAATAGTAGTCAATACTCAAGGAAAGCAAGGGCTCGATGGTCTTCTTATGACGAGCGGCGGCTGCGGCGATGGTGCCTAGGATAAGCCGGATCCCGGCCTCGTGGTTGGTCTCCAGGCCCATATGCGTATTTCCAAAGTTATTGCCTCCATAAAGAGAAAAACACTTCTCGGGATACCCAGAACCGGCTAGAACACCAGCATCGGTGCACGTGACAAGGAGCATTCCATTATCACGGACCAGAAGAATGGCCAGCTCGAGAAATGGTGCTGCTGTGCCGTACGGGTCGAGATCCACAATATGGAACTTTTCCTTTTCGCTCACCAGCCCCATGTACTTGACAGCATCGCCCTGGTGGCCCTGCACAATGTGTCCGAGGTTGTTGTGGGCAGCACTACGGTTTATGGACTCCACGGCCTCGGGCAAGAGGTCATTGGCCACGATTTTGCTGACCTGCGGGATTTCGTGCCCGTACCGAATGGCCCGGAGGCCTGTGGCCGAAAGAGCTTCGAGAATCCGTACAAAAGGGATATCTTCAAGGGCTCTTTTTGCTTGTCCCTGGGATGTTTCTGTAGAAAGAGAACCCAGCGACTTGGTAGTATCGTTTTCTGCAGTTTCGGCTGTCTTTTTAGACTCTTCACTAGCATCAGGCTCGTCTGTTTCCGTTCCAGTGGCTTTGACCTCTGTTAAAATTGTTTCATCTGATTTTGCACTCAGTTCATGTGGTGTTCCTGTACACAGCGCAGCGTCCATGGGGTTCAACTCCAATTCAACATTTTTTTTAGCTGATTCAGCACCTTCTCCACTCCCTGAGTCATTGACTAGTTTCCGGCGCTTCGACCGAAGCTCACGTGTTCCCTCCCTCGACTCCTTATACTGGGCAAGCCAGGCTTTTATAGCCATCACCGATAAGTCCCGGTTGAACTGCTGGATGTGATTGTAGAAGACCTTGTCCTGTATGGGGGCCAAGATGGTGGCCTTGCCCTCCTTCACGATATTGAATTTGCTGGTATCGAGCGTCATGGCCTGGCGGATCTGGTGAAAGCTGGGGAAGACACGCCGGAGCATGGCTTTTTTCATGCGATGCCTCGTTATTATACCGCACCCGTACCTCGTCATCACCTCCAGAGTCACCCACCAAAAGCCGCCGATTCCGGGATTTTGTTATTGGGTTTTTTTTACTTTTCTTTTCGTTCATCTCTTCTTCTCTAGAGAGTCTCTTTTTTCCTCTTTTTTTCCGTCTTTTTTTTTCGTCCAGTCTTTTTCCTGTTTAGGCTAAAAGTGAGCCAGTCATCAATGAGTGGGTTGGTAGTATGCAGTACGTGATATTCTGCTGTTTTAAGGGAGTGTAGTCTTGTAGATGTACTGAAACTGGCAAAACTTGCTCTAGAGGTCAAATAGCTGTATAGTTGGTGTGTGGTGAAGTTGGGGAAGAGAGTTGGCACAGTGCTCATAACCAAAAAAAACAGTGCCAGTGCTCGTAACCAATACCGTACCAATACCGTACCAATACCGTACCAATACCGTACCATAAGCATATCACAAAGTCAGGGCTTCCAAATATATATCTAGTTAAAAGCCTTGTGAATCGTTTATTATTCTTAATAAACATTCCAAAAATTTCTCATTCCTTCATGTACAGCATATCGATATAACGATTTATATTTTAATTTTGTCTATATTATCGAAAGTAATAGCAAATACTATAAACAACATGATTTATAAAAAATTGGTATGCAAGGGTTTCAGTCATAAAAGTACGTCCAGGCCTTATATGGCAGGCATGTCTCTTCGTAGTACACGAATGCATACAACTTGTTGGGTCTGGCCAAAGCAACAGCCTTTTCAAACGTACATTTCTTGAGACTTTCAGACGTACATTTCTTGAGACTTTCAGACGTACATTTCTTAGGAACCGTTTCAAAATACTTTTTTTTTCTTGGAAGTCATGGAGAGAACGCGGTCTGCGTCTGTTCAAAAAAGAAGTGCCTTTGCTGTGGCCCGTTCCTTGTCTCTATTGTCCTGAGTCTGGATTTCGGGCTTATTTTTCCGCTCACTCAACATACGGTAACCACATGCGTCACAAGAGTCGATCTCGTGTCTGTCGTAGATCCTCCACTTATAGTACTGGGTCTGCAGGACACCCGATAAGAACGCAGAGCTGGCACCCTGACACACTCTTCTATAAAGACACTCGTGCGGAAGTTCCAAGAGATTCACACGTTCGGTTCCGTTGAAGTACTCGTAGTTCATAAGAGGAAGCACCTCTCCAGATATTCAAAGCATGAGCTTTCTTTGCCAAAGTGAATGACACTTTTATGTCTCTCTCCTGCAAAACGTATCCTGAGATTGGTCCTAACATCCATGCATTTTCTTACGGAAACATCTCTGAAGTTACTGAGTTCAGATTTTAAGATGGTTACGGCGTCAGCTCAGACAACAACTCTATTGATATTGAGGACAACTCTGAAAACTTCCTTAGCTTGGGTCCTTATTGAGCACAAGATATTCATGAAGAATTAGAGGATATTTCACATATTTGGAAAATGATAAGGATATTGTTATTACTGAAAATAGAGATTCCATACATACACCAATAAACGAGTTATTACACTAATAACACTTTGACAAAAGATGCTGCCATAGATTATTCAAATAGTACTTATGCAAATACAACAGTTTATTGAGATCATACACTTCTACTGGATGGTCGTATTATATACACTATTGCTAGGCTTTGGCTATCCTATTATATACACTATTGCTAGGCTTTGGCTATCCTATTATATACACTGCTACCAGGCTTTGGCTATCCTATTATATACACTACTACTAGGCTTTGGCTGTACAGTGGGCAATATAGAATACCTTGTGCACCTGAGATCTGCACCAGATATATATAGACCATGAAAATACAGCAACACTAGTAACCTACTAATAATTTCTCATAACCCCTTTATATCGTTTCCCATTTATGATAGCCCGGTAACAACTTCCCGTTCTAGTGTTTGTCATACGGGCATCTTTACGTTTCTAGACTTTGACGATGGTAAGAAAAAAGCATCTTTAAAGAGTGCCTACACATTTGTTGACCTTTCTCTTGTAGGGCAGAGACTGGTAGAGGTAAACCAACAACTTTTAAAGTTGTAACTACTGATTTAGGTCTTTTCGATCTACATAGAGCAGGTATAAAAGGCTCAAAACATTTGCCTACTCTAAGCTAGATAGGCCTATCGGACTTCTGGAACCTTTGTTCTGCTTAGATCCACTATATGGTCGTTGATGTAAACAAAATTCAATCTGGGGGCCAACTTAAAGTTCTATCAGTAGAAAAACGCTTCATAAAACATAGTAGAAAATAACCTCTCTGAATAAGCCTACATGCACAAAAAAAAGTCTTTAAAAATTAACGAAAAACGATCTATCGTAAAAACCAAAAAAGAGTAAACACTGTATAATCCACACCCAGACCACATAGAGCTTGGGTGGGTCACGTGACGGGCTCACCATGAGTATTCACTGTTGAACTTGAGGGATCAGTACACGCAGGTGTACTGCATGTTCATGTGACAGCATACAGATGAAACAATGAAGAGTATTGTTGAAGAGAGGCGGAGCCTCTCTGAGTGCTCGTCTAAGCTCTCGTCTAGCTCTCTTCTAATGTCTAGGCATTGTCTTGGAGAAGACAATGTCAGTAAGAGACTGAAGAGGGAGAAAAGCTGGAGCGTATAAGAATGGACGAGAATATCCTTATAGGAGATTATCGAAACAACGGTGTTAAGATACAAGGATCTCTTAGTATAATATTAGATACAGATAAGAATATAAGTCGTTTAGGATGATCACTGGAGTCCCACACTTACGTGACTTATTGAAAGTAACGTGATAACTGTTCCAGATTACGGGAGTGTATATTACAACTCTCAACATTCACTCTCACTCACCCACTCTCACTCTCAGTCCTACTTCTCAGATCTCAAACCCCAGGTCTAAAACCCCAGATCCCAAACACCAGATCTGACATTTCTCAGATCCCAAACCCCAGATCATAAACACCAGATCTGACATTTCTCAGATCTCATACTCCACTATTAGTCAATCTAGTCTTAGTCTGTGGATTACCTCCAGCCTGACCCTAGTGTAAGTCTGAGACCGACAGAAACTATGGCCGATCCAGTAGTGGGAGCACTTGTTCTGGACGCCGTGGGCGAGGCCGTGCACCAGGTGGTGGAGTCGGTACCCGAGACGGAAGTTTCGGAGGTGAGTGACTCGGAGTACGAGTCCGAGTCCGGGCTGGAGTCCGACTTTGCCCTAACTGCTCAGCAGCAGTGGGAGGAGAGCATCAACCAGCTCACGTCGCTCGTCAACTTTGTCTTTTTTCCCTATTTGGGCAAGTACTTGGGGCGCCGTGCTGCCCATACGTTTTGGCGACGCTTTGCCAATTGGTGGTGGCTCTGTAATTGATTACTGAGCTGATATGTCCACTAATATCGGTCCACTGATATCGGTCCACTGATACCCACTGTGGACAATCCACCAATATGCACTTTGGAAACATCCAGAACTACTCTAGAGAGCTACTCTCGGAATATCTACTCTGGTGAACTAATCTGGGATTTGGCGGAGATCCCACATCTTGTCCAGTGTTGGTGCATATCACTCCTAGACAGATGGATTCGATTGATTCGTATGGATTCGTATGGAATGTCTGGAGTTTATGGAATTTATGAGATCGTTGCATTTGATTGTTGGATGGTTTGATAACTCCTCATTCCTATTACCGACTAACTCAGGTGCATCATTCAGGTAATGGTGGACTTGTACGGAGCACTAGGTCATTGAGATCAGTCTGTACACCAATTGAGCCTGATCTCCATATTCGATACTTTTTCATCATGCCATGTTGGAATCCAAGTTTAACTAAGAATCCCAGGTTTCAGTATGGAGCCGCTTAGCACATGTCAATGCTTTAATTCCATACGAGGTCAGACTGAAAAGTTCATTTCAATCACATACTTCCTGGCCGACCAATAAATGTATCCCTCCAGAAACTAGAACTCACTTAGATGCTTCATAGTCGACTATCATATTCAAGGTCCTGCTCACATAATTCAACCAATGTCTACCTCAAACTGGCCACTTCAATTCCTCTTCAGTGCACTGTTAGTCTGAACTGGTTTGAAGCTCTGTATTGGTGCAGCATATAGTCAATCAAAGGCCTGTATCAATGTGGACTTGTACTCTCCGCTTGGAAAAGTCTCTGCTTCAGCTCAAATCAAGAAGTAGCACCAGCATCTTCAAGAATATACTCTAGCCTGGCACTTGGCTTTTGGTGCAAGTTTTTCAATTCCCCCTTGTACTCATCATAAGCCGTAGTTGAAGTGAACAAACTTTATGATCCCAGATTCTTTTGGTAATTTCTTCAGAATGACACCATAGTTGAACCTTGGTCATTCTTAGACAATCCAAATCTGGTACTTTGGATGTGAGCACCGAGGAGTCTAGTCCATGTATATATGATGATTCGGTTCTTGTTTTCTGGCTATAGTCCTGCTAAAGCTGTTAACGTCTGATCATAGGTCTCTCCGTTAAGTAGTCTTCCAAAGTGTACCACAAACTGTAAAGAATCTCATCACCTATCAATCTGTTTATACTCATAGTTCTGATAGCAACATCACGTCTCATAGCATACTCCATAGTAGATGATCCGTAATTAATAATCCATAGTGATCCATAGTGATCCATAGTAGAATTCTGCTGTAAATAATCCATAGTTATGTCTGTGGTTTGGACTGTACCCCTGTACCGTTCTCTGTCTATATCGTTTCGACAAGGTTCTGAAAGCCTTGGATGATGTGAGGATTGACCAATGCCAGCTGGATGAATGTTGTGAATGGGTACACTATACCAGTATTGACCCGATTTAACACTTCTCTTATACAGCGGAAGTAGTCGTCGACGGTGGTGAGCGAGTCCTGGCCACCACTGAGAGACGAGAAGATGGACGATTCTTCCGAAGGCACTTTGGGCGTAGGAAGCCCCGGCAAAAGGTTATTGGTGGGCAGACTAAGCTCGGACTCCGTAAATTCCGGGGGAATGTCCAGCAACAGAGCAGTGATAATGGAGAAGATCTCCAAGAACAACTTGAAGACGATTTTGGCGGTGAAGAGCGGGTCCAAGCGGATATTGATCTCGAGCTTTTCAATGAGAAGCTGCTTGGAGTTGAGTCGGATGGGAGAACTCTGTGGTCCTGCAGCCAAGGTGGAAGACGAGCCATTGAGAGACCCTGTGGAAAGCTCTGCTGCATTGGAGCTGACTCTCTTGGACATGTAGTTGCCAAAAGTGGAAGAGTTACGGTTGACGGATGTGCCGATATCGAAGTTCTTCATGATGAGTGCCAAGTTCTTGAGGAAATTTACATAGTGGGAAGGTACGGGCAACGAGTAGCGGTCAGACGGCACAAAGGTCTCGCTGAACGGGTTGGCCGACTGTTTAGGCAAGCCATGGGACCGACGGTACGAGTCCTGCTGGGCCATTTTGGCATCGTATGCCTCCTTATCGAGCTGGAACGTGCGGACAAGGTTGCCTAGGGATATGGAGAACTTCAAGAGCTTATTGACTGCGATCTGGTTGTTCTGTTCCCACGAGGCCTCGGTGAGCTCAAGATCCGCGAGGTCCTTGTGTTTGATTTTGAAAATGCCCAAAAAGAAGATATTAGTTTCCGACCCGGGCGTGAACGGCACGGCCTCTATTATGTGGGAGATGTGGTCCAACTCATCTTGCATAGCCTCATGGATACTCATAATTAGTATGTGGTAGTGTCAGGGATGTAATAGAATTTAATTGTGCAATTGTTTGATTGGGTGTTGGGTGTATTTGGTGTCCAGAATTGTTTGTGTGGTGCTGTCTCAAAGTGGTATTAAGTGGTGTATGAAGTGGTATATGAAGTGGTATATGAAGTGGTATATGAAGTGGTGTCAATTGTTGCGTGGCGGAAGTAAATAAACAGTGAGACTCGTCAGATTTCTGAGACTGAGACTGAGACTGAGACTGGGCGAAAAAAGACAAGACTGTGAGAAAGCGAGAGTGAGGTATGGGGGGACCCGTGCACCTGAAACTTCACAGTAAAGTCGCTGCGACCATATGCTCTTTCTCTTGTGTGTGGTAGTGTTTGCGGCGGTGGTGGGAGTGGTTGTGTTTGGCGACTCGCCTGGAGCTCGAGACACTTGGGTGCATGGTCTCTATAGAAGAATGGTCACGTGCAGCTCCCAGATGTCTGCTTTTCTTCAGGGCCATCCTGGGGTGTATACGCTGCTCCGATGGACGGTGCCGGGATTTTACGTGGTGGTTATGAGCACCTGCATCGGCCTTTTCTATCTACATGTCTATACGGCTGTACCTGCTTACCATACGCTCTTTATTGCCACGACTATACTCTACGTAGTGGTGGCTACGGAGTTGGTGGTTTTTACGGACCCGGGAACCGTAACCTCTGCGTGTGTGCAGGACGACTTGCTTCGTTTTCCCCCCAACGGCCTTATATTCTGGGACAAGCTATGTTCCACTTGTCAATTGCAAAAGCCGGCGCGCTCCAAGCACTGCTCGCTGTGCAACAAGTGTGTACTCTTGTACGACCATCACTGCATATGGCTCAACAACTGTATTGGCGAACGTAACTACCGCTACTTTCTCCACTACTTGGCGTCCAACGTCTTGCTTATGGTGTATGGAGCGGCATTGTGCTATGGCGTGTTGCGGCTGTCTGGCCTGGGCTTATGGTATACCATCACACGCACCACGCAGTCCAACAAAATCGCCGGGATTTTGATGATTTTGGGCTCTATCTTCTCCGTGATAACTGCTGCGTTTGCCGGTCTCCATTTGAGGTACATTTACCTTGGCGTAACCACGAACGAGGCCGATAAGTGGGGGGAAATAGAGCACTTGGTGAACTTGGGCGTGCTCTACTATATGCCGGACAGGGCCATTTATTTGGAACAGTCCATGATGAAACAAGGCACTCTGTACACACCAGTGTACGTTTCTTTAAAGGACGAAACGGTGGTTTTGGAGGGGAACCAAGGTGCTGAGTTGCAGCCGGTGCGCAGCATGCAGGACGTGCCCAATATCTATGATCGTGGCTTTTATGCAAATTTCCGACAGAGGGTCTCAATTCCTAGGAGTTAGGGGTTTACGCCATGGGTTTATGGGTTATGTGCCATGGATATGTTTGAGGATTCTAGGGGGCACGTTGATCTTCTCCTTGGTGACAATTCCATTTTGGGTGATTTTGGTGGACATATTGTTTTGGCCATTTTCCCTGTTTTCCCTAATTTGGTGGTTTTGGTTATTCGTGATCAGCATATCTTGACGCTCATCCCCTGTGCGAGGCCCAAACATCGCGAGCACCTGCTTCAAAAGTCTTATGTGCACGGGGTCTCGGGACCAGCACAGGCCTAGGCCATGGGCGACGGCATATAGGTAGAGCCGGAACCGGCAGTTCTCCTCGCCACTTTCAAACATCAAGTGCAAATGGGACTGCTCATAGTTCCTCGTGAGGTGCCGACATTTGGCCCGTACGTCATGCGCATCGACATTGATATGCGACAACAATTCTTCGCTGAGAACAATCACCGGAAGCTCTTCCCCGGAATGCCACTGGTTTAAAGGAAGTTCCGGAGAATTTGGGTTTTCAAGGGGTTTTGGGTTTTCAGGAGGATTATGGGGTTTATGGGGTTCTGAAATACGATTTATAAGGTGATCATTCCCATGTCCATCTCTATGACCATCTAGTTTATTCTGGGCATCAGCAGGTGGTGTATGTTCAAGCCCAGAGTGCCCCCTTTTCTCGTCCATGGCCCTGACCTTTTTGTGGAGCGGGGTGGGCGGTTCTAGATCATCTAGGTAATCCAACACCACCCTCTTCTTGCTCTTCCGGGTGCCATGGTGGATGCCGGTGGTGGATGACGACATACATGGGGAAGATGAGGCAGAGGAGGGAACGAAGAAACGGGTGTTGTGTGCAGTCGCGGCCCCATCGAGAAGGACCAATTTCCCCCCTTTGCACCATGCAAACCCCTCACGGCCCCCGTCTCGGAACTAATACCTCTAGAGAATGGAATAATGTGGTTCCGAGCCTGGTTTCACGGTGCACAATACTGGTGCAAATAAGCGAGGTGCCGCCCCGGGGTGCAGATTTAGACGACTGCAAATCACCATCCACACCATTAACTTTCAGGTCACAAGCATGCGTAGGTTAATTATAGCACACTGTTGTGTAATCGTATAGTCTGGGTTAGTATGGATATTGTGACAGTGGCAGTGGTATTGTGGGAGTATTGGAGTGTTGGGACTGTTAACTACTGGTGGGCGTGCATGAGTATGGACTGGGTGGAGGGAAGGTACGTAGTCTACCTTAGTCTATGGCCCTACACCACAACCAGGCAGTCACTGTAGAGTTGCAGTTGCAGTCATGGACCACTTGTTCACCTTATTAAGCGCATAGGTTTCTCTAGGCCAATTCCACACCCAAACCCAGGCGAATTCCACTACCACAGTCAATGGCCTTCACAGACATTGTCCGCCAAAACCCCTCAATGTCTATCCGCATCAGTCCATCTTCCCAGTCAATGGGCTCGCAATGTCGAACCCTAAGCCCAGTCAATGTCTCAGCCAATGTCAGACCCCGACACAATGCTCGTGAATAGTTGCCTAATGCAGAAAAGAATGGCCCGTTTACACTTCTCAGCCTCACCACAATTCCCATCCTGCAGATTCCCGAAGGCTTCTTCCCTCCCGCCAAAAGTCTCACGCCCAGGAATCCAGAAGCCCATGGACCCTTTCGCAGTCGACTCTGCCTATTCTTCCACACAAGCGTGCTTTGACTCGCGCAGCGAGAAAAATAAACCTTTTTCTCTCCCTCACAAAACTCTCATCTCCATTACCACCATACAACCACTCCACTCCACCCAGTGCTCCTTCTCCATACAACCACGCCCAAAATCGCCACTATACACCAACACACACAAAAAAACACTCCCCCAGGCAATCTGCTCCCACTAGTCTACACTCCGCCGCAAAGTGAAGTCTCCTGCACACTCCTTCAAGCGTCTTTCTTACTCTGGTCATGGACAATGAATATCCGTCTGGCACGGATCCCCAAGAAATGGCCAAGTTGTCCCAGTACCCGCTAGACACCTACAACCCCAACCTCATCAAGGAGAAGCCGCCGCCCGCCAGCCCGGACAAGGAGCTGCAAAAGGACGCTCGTTCGCTGGGCAAACGCTCCGCCAGTGACCTTGACGAACCTGAAAACCCCCACTTCCACATGGACCCCAACTCCAACTTGGACCCCGACTCCAACCTCATGCACTCGGATCTTGGGCCTGCGGCTAATCCCCACTCCGCAGCGTCCAATTACATCGACTGGTCGCTGAACTTCTTGATTGACCCGTTCCATGATCTGGCCGAGGGCTTGGATTTGCAGGCCTCTGCTCTTATGTCCTCGGTGCCTTTCCAGCACGAGAACAAGGACCTTCTGAACGACTCCCATGACCTCCTACATCGGCAAAAAGTCAATCAAAACATGGGGCCCCAGAACCCAAATATACCTCCAAATCACTCTCAAAGTCAGAACCAGAATCTGTCCCAGAACCAGGGTCAGAACCAAAATCAGAATCAAAATCAAAATCAAAACCAAAATCAAAACCAAAATCAAAGCCAACACCAGAACATGACGTCTGTGGCTCCTAACCACCCTCAAAACCTACCTCCCAACGTCAACATCAACATGGCTCCCAACGTCGCTCAAAAGCTACCCCCAAATGTAAACCAGAACCCTGCCCCCAAACCAGGCGAAAAGAGACGACCCTGTGACCATTGTCGTCGCAGAAAAACAAAGTGTGTTATAATTCCAGGTACCAATACCTGCGCCCAGTGTGAAACCAAGTCCATCGCATGCACTTCCACCAATACACGGGAGGAGAGCCTGGCCAAGCGCGCCCGCATGCATGAGTATGGCAACATGCCGCTTGGCATGAACATGGGCCCTCCCATGAATCAGGAGGTGATACCTCCAAATGTGGCCATCCGGAACGTGCCCCCCGTGCAGGACTACTCCACCATGAACAAGTCGCTCCTTCAGAAAACTCTCTCGTTGCAATACCCTCGGTCCTCGTTCTACGTGGGCCCTACATCCTACTTGTTTGACGTCAATCTCTTGGATGTAGTGATTGGATCTCAGGAAGATAAATCGCGTGCACCCCGGGGCAAGCGCATCAACAAGCTCGAACAAGTCAATTTGAGCGAGTCCATTTCGCTCCGAAAAGTCGAGAAGAAGACCCAGTTTGTGTTGAAGGATGACCAGTCCAAGATGTCGTTCCAGAACATGTCCAATGATGTGGATGCCATCGAGAAATTCATAGCTCCGCATGGCCAGATCTTGATTGATTTGTATTTCCGCATCATCCACCCTTCGTACCCAATTTTGCACAAGAAGGTGTTCTTGGAGAAGTACTCACGTACCCACAGAGAGTTCAGTGCTCCTTTGCTTGGGGCTGTGTATGTTCTCGCTATTCAATGGTGGGACTATGACCCACAGCTTTCGCGATTCCCCAAGCCAAACGTGGAGTTGATTCTCAAAATCGCCTTAAACAACTACATTCTTGAGATCCTCAAGCGGCCCAAGCTCAGTGCTGTTCAGGCTGGCTTATTGCTTCTCCAGTGCAAGCACATTCTCACGGATATCAGTGTGCACAACGATGCCCAGACATCTTCGTCGTCACTTGCGTCAGCATCGCTCTCGTCTTCTTTTAACGAGTCCGATTTCAACGACTGGGTCTTGTGTTCTCAGGTGGTAGCTCTTTCCGAGGAGCTTGGCTTGGGGCTTGACTGTGATACATGGAAGTTACCCAAATGGGAAAGAGGACTCCGGAAACGGCTTGCGTGGGCGGTATACCTCGAGGAGAAATGGCTTTCTTTGAAGAACTCGCGTCCGTCCCATATTCATGACGCCAATTGGGTGGTTTCGAACTTGGCGGAAGAAGACTTCCCGGAGAAACACGGCGATGGAGACCTTAAGGAGGGCTCTTCCGATATCACCAACGGTAAGAAGAACTTCATGAACCTAATTGAGTTGCTGAAGATTCTCTCGGAAATTTGCAGCCTGCTTTTCTCCATGAAAGCCATGAAAGAAGTCACTGATATCAACGAGGTTCTCCGCATTGCCAAGCCCATCCAGCTCAAGCTCCGGACATGGTCCCATTCTTTGCCTGCAGAACTCCAGATGAACTCAGTGCAGCCCCGGAAGTTGTGTTCCAATGGGTACCTCCAGTTGGCGTACTTTGCAGCGGAGTTGACGCTCCACCGGAAGATCATCACCACGTTGTACCAGCAAGGAAGCAACGGCTCCAATGTGCCGGACGAGCTACTAAATGTTTGTCGGTCAGCAGCGAGGTCCCGGTTATTAGCGTCCATGGAGTTTGTGAGAGACTTGAAGCCCGAACATATCCACTCATTCTGGCACTCTTCGGCTTCGGCAAATTTCACCTTAATTGGCACATTTGCAACGCTCCTCTTTATCTCCTCCACCAGCAAAGAAGAGGCCGATTTCTACAAGGAGCATATCTTCAATTACCGGTGGATCTTGAAGATCTCGTCCAAAGGCTTTGCGCAGGTGTGTGACTCGTTGAGGAAACTCGACCTTGTTCTCAACCATATCCCAGGACTTTCTAACGAATCTTCCGACCAAGGCTTGATGATCCCGGATACACTGGAGTACGGCAAAACATATTCAATGCCCAACCAGATGCCCAACCAAATGCCTCCCCAGCAACAACCTCCGAACCAGCCGGACTTACAGGCCAGTCTGCCGCATCAAAGGCAAAGACTGCCCCAGGTTCAGCAGATACAAGGACACCAGCCACAAGTGACCAGTTACTCGCCTGTTCCTACGGACCATGGGGCCTACCAATACAATGCCAATGGGCACGTGAAGCAGTACATGAATAGCAGTCAGAACCTAACGCCCAAGGACTCCAACCGGCCCAGCCCCGTGCTGCACTTCCGCACGTCCAATCAGAACGTGCAATCGCCTTATGGCTCGCCACAAAGCTTCCAGAACCCAATGTATACTAGCGGAAGTGGCAGTGGGCCCAGCAAGAGCGTGGACCTGCCGCAGTCGTCGCAGGGCTACTCACCCAAAAACGGCGCCCGGCAGAAGAAGCTGGTATTGTCTGGGGCAGCACAGAGTGCATATGACGGTAGCCAAGGTGGAAGTGTTAGTGGAGCCAGCAGTCAGGCCAGTCCTATCATGGAGAAGCAAGATGCCAAAAATACTTAACAAAGACTTTGAAGGAAGACCTTGTATAGACAATCCTTAATGTCAGGTAATGAGAGGATGCATTAATAGCACTACGTATAAATGTTCTTATGCCTATACGGCACACTCTAACTTTTTAAGATGATCCTGTACATAGCAGCCTTACTGCCAACGACGCCTGGTCATGACAGCACCTCAAGCAATAGTCAAGCACTAGCCAAGCACTAGTCAAAGGGCGTCAAGAAGGCCTCGGCAATGACTCTGGCACGGGCATTCAAAAACAACTTCATCTCACTGATCTCCTTGTCCACTTCCTCCATAAACTCAATAATAAAGTCCACCAACTTATCCTTCAACATCTGCTCAGTGTGGAAGTTGGTAATCAAGAACGAAATGTCGTAGCCCTTCACGGGAACACGGCGCAAAATGAAAAAGCTCTCCGCCCTCTGTGTTAGGAACCGGGTGAACTGGCGCACGAGGATGTGCTCGATCTCGTCCGCCTGCTTGATGGATATGGACATTCTGATGGAGTTGATGGAAGGCTCGATGAACACCTTTTCATGTTCATTCCGGGCAATAGTCACGGGGTTCAACAAGAGCTCGGGGCTGTGCGAGTTGTCCACCTCGATCTCCGGTCTGTTGTGTCTCTCCACCAATTGCGACGAGAAGTCTTCTAAGCAAATAGCTGCGGTCAACGATGTTCTCACCGCGGTCAAGTATGGCTTAAGGGATTGAGACTGGTGTTAGTACAGTTTTTGTAGGCTAAGAAATTCATCATGGCCATTTGGATCATTGGGTAAAACACTGGTATCTTCGTGTTTGTGGCAATTTCATCACTGGTGTGGTTACTGTTTAATGCTTGGTGAGTGACCTGTTGGGCCAGTTCGTAGCCTGAGGGATCTCATATCCATAGGATCATATACCTAAAGATGGTGATTCTGTTTGATGAAGTGACCAGAGATATTGTGCAGTATGCCTTGGCCTGGCGACTAAATGACTCTTGTGGTTCTGGGTACATACCATTTTGGCTGGGAAGACTGGAGACTGACATCCAGTTGGGTTGGTGCGTAGAGCGTGGGTGCGGCCGTGTTGTGTGCAGGCACTCTGGTCTGAAACTTGCGGAGACCCTAAGAAAATGGGCAAAAAGACGGGATTTTGGTTTGATGACGTTTTTATGAATCTCTGGGCGTGTGGAAATCTGGGGGTGTTTTTTGGAGTCATTTGAGAGAAGTACTGATTTTTGCAGTCTCTTTGAAAGTTTCTTCTCCGCACTCTATGTCAGAATTAGGTTGTAATGAGAAATACCGTGAAGCCATACCATGACATCAAAATGATTATACATTAATTTACACTCCGAATACGCTACTATACTATAATACTACACTACTATACTACTACACTACACTACTATACTATACTAGTGAATTACTGTATTGCTACTACATTGTACTATAGTGTAGCAGTTGGCAATTACATGATATGACCGGTGGTTTAGGTTAGAGTGGCTAGTATACGATACTGGACTGGATGAGTACTAGAGCGACTAGAGTTTTGGCTTGAATTTACTAGCTGTTATATTAGCATTATGTAGAGTATCGTGGGTCTTGTCAGGCTACTGTCATCATGGACTCTTTCACACACTACAATGAAGTTATACTACACACTAACCCACTATAACCGGTACTACACTTTGAATGTTTAATAAGGTGTACTACACTTTGACTGTTTAATAAGGTGTACTACACTTTTGTTTAATAAGGTACACTATACAATTGACTGTTTAATAAGGTGTACTATACTACTATATACTGTACTACAGACTGTACTTAGGGGTGCTATAGACGTCATTATTCGGACTTTGGCTTGGAAGTATGATACGTCTGAAAACCTTGGTGGTGCAGTGTAGTATACACTGATCTCTCATTTATATATTCTCAGTCCAACTGAAGACTATGGTAGAAGAGTCATAGTGGCATAGAAAAAGTAGTCACATACTTACACCACCTGACTATAATCGGTGTAGCTAGACATATTGGTTGTGTATAATGTATAATTAATGTACATTCTGTATGTCCTGTGGTGTTGTAGTATCTTATAAGCATCTTGATGCAACTAATAACACGCGGATAAGTGCCTAGTAGTTCATCAAAACCGGGGCCTTTTCCTCTGGGCGGGCCCTTTTTGCTGGTGCTGGCCCCGAACCACCCGAATCTGGGCTAGATCTCTTCTTCAGAGCCTTCTTCCGTAACTGCTCAATAGCATGGCGTAAAGATTTCTCTAGACATGTAGCCATGTACTTGTCCTTTTCTTCGCCTTGGTGAAATCTTTCAACTTCTTGCACAAGGCTTTGGTAAGCAGCCACCGTACGCAAGTGTTCGTCCCACTCATTGACCCGAATGTTTAAAGCCACGACCTTTGCATCTTTCCCAATATCAATGACCGTTACTTCCAGGCCATCTTTGGGCGTTTCATTAGTTCCATTAACCTCACCAACTAGGGTTATAATCCCACTTAAACTGGAGAGGTTATTTAGGATCCAATCTCCCAAAGAAGTCTGGTGCGTCTTGAGTGTTTCCTCATGAATTGCCAATAATTTTTTTCTGTGAGCTTCCACATCGCTTCGTAGCATATCCTGAATGACCCTTGTTTCATCTGCTCCATCTGCACTGGAAAGGTCAATCATAGAGATTCTGTTGTCTGCAGTCAGTTTCAACACATCTATCAATTGGTCTCCACGTACAATCTCCTCATATGCCATCTGGATCTTGCCCTGGTCAATGGCATCCTTTAAGGTCTGCTCCACAAGGTCCTTTTTCACCTTCACCTGCTGCTTCTTTTCCTCCACAATGTCCCAGAACAATTGCATGGGGTTAGACCCATTGCGGCCACACAACTCCATGAACGCATCCTCGTTTTCCAAGCCCAAGTCGCCAAACTTAGTATTGGCCTTGATGTTCTTCAGCTGCAACAATGCGCGGAACTGGTCGCGAGCCCTCATATCGGCCCGCCTGTTCTTCGTGGTCACCTCTGCAATCTTGGTCTTGATGCGACTCTCGATCCGAGGGTACACTTTGGATGCGTAGAGGTCCACAATGTCCACTTTGGTGAGCACACGGAAATGCTTGTTTGCCTTGAAACGGGCATCGTTCTGGAGCTTTTCATATAGTGAAGCCCATTCCGTGCTGTCGTGCTCTTCTCCACTGGTGATCTGTATGAGGTATGCCTCTAGCTCGGCCAAAGCCTGGTTCTTTTCGCCTTGCAACTGCTCTTTCTTCTGCTTCACCACCTCTTCAAAGTACTCATTGTAGATGTTCTCGAGCTCTGCATCGGGGAGAATGGAGTTTTTGAAGATGGCATTCTCCTCCTTGATGAGTTTGTTCTTCACACTGCTCCAGCGAGTGGTCTCTTTTATCTCGTTGTTAGTGTAGTAACGCTTGATTTCCCGGCGGAAATTACTCTTGAAGGTATCGATCATCTCCACCTCGTTGGACGACTCGAGCTCGAGTTTCTTGACGAGATACTCTTCGTAGAGGTCTCTACGGGCCACGGCATCGTCGATCTGCCAGTAAACGGGGTTCTGAATGAACTTCTGGATCACGTTTTCAAATGACCACGTGGAATCCACCCCTGCATCCTTGAGCATTTGAAAATATGCTTCTTCTTTCAGATTCTGGCCTTGGTCCTGCTTTTCCTGGGTCCTCAGACCATTTTTGGCACTCTCCACTCCATTCTTAGCATGTTCTCCACCGTTCTTGCCAGTTTCCAGTAGAAAATGAACAATCGGCTGTGATGCTAACTTCTTGTCTAATTCACTAAAGACTGGTTGAGTCGATATGGCCTCGGGCTTGTCTTGTTGGACCTCAACTTGCTCAGTTTCTGGTACAGCAGCACCCAAGTCCTGGGGTTTTTCCCATGTGGTCTCGCCGGTGGTCTCGTTGTAGTAGTACTCCTTTCCGTCTTCCGTGGTAAAGGTCTTCCATTGCCCCGTGTCCTCGGGGTTCTGCCAGCTGGTTTCCTGCGTGCTGGGGTTGTAGTAGTACGTCCTGCCTTGGTCGTCCTGCACCTGCTGCCAACTCATTGCAAAAGAGGAGGCTAGATTTTCTAGAAGTGTTTTTTAAGGAGTGAGGAGTGGTTTTGGAGGTAGATGGGGTAGGGGCTGGGGTAGCTTGTATGGATGTAGTGTAGTGGAGATGTAGTAGTATTCAAGTTGGGCTGCGATGTGCGCGGTGATTTGGGTGCGAACTGGTGGAGTACCTTGAGTGGTACTTGAAAGATGACATTTAGTATGAGAGGGGTTTTTAGATTGTGGGATATTTCAAGAGTGTTTCAGAAGTGTTTCAGAAGTGTTTCAGAAGTGTTTCAGATATGCATCTGTTTGAATTTCAGAATGTGTCAAGGCATCTGGATGCAGTCCATGTAGCTAATATGTACCGTGCACAGGTCAATGAGTATTCATGCACGTCTTCGACGTAGAAGACCTTTTGTGCAGCATGGAATATTTCTCACCACCATAAATTGCTTCATAACAACCTTGTAATCTTCTATCATTTTCTCTCTTTTTAGCTACACAAATATACTTTCTGCACTTTTGAAAAGTCGTATATCGGCAACTTGTCCGAGCGGTTAAGGAGAAAGACTCGAAATCTTTTGGGCTATGCCCGCGCAGGTTCGAGTCCTGCAGTTGTCGTTTTTTTGGGTCTTTTTACAGATTAATTACAAGAAGAAACTAGACAAAAATCAGTCTTTTCATATAATATAAAGAATCCGATAGGGCAGAAATACGAAACGGGATGGTGGTAGGTCTGAAATAGAAAACATTGTACAAGGAGGACTCTACTGATAAATCCAGTACATACAGAATGAGGTGTTTGCCTTTAACACTCCGAGTGAATCATCTCTCAAACTACGAAGGATTTCCTTAAGAAAAGGAGCAATAGGTTATACGAAGATCGTTTAGTTCTTCAATTAGGCCATTAGTACAACACTCAGTGTCACCTCAACATATAACTGCTGGCTAGTGGTCTAACAGTAGCACACTACTATCAGTACTTCCACTCTTTACTGCATAGTACTCTATAGTAACCTTACACCTCTAGTAATTATACTCCCCTATAGTACTCTATAGTAAGCCTTCTACTATATATACTACTCTACTCTATTGTACCCTATAGCACTTATTCTTTGTAGTACTCTAGCAGAGCTAGTCCACATTTAATCTATAGGGTTACAGCTCTGTAGGACTGTATCATATTGGATTAGCATTGGAATGAAAATGAAAAAGTAAAAGTTATGGGTTTTCAATGGTATGATGATTTTTTATGGCTGAGTAGGTGTGTATTTTGCAGCAATAGGACATCCGTGCACCAAACATACCACGACACCTTTAATGCCAAGGGTGAACCTCAGCTCACTGTTTAATCATGTCTGGGTGCATGCATTCAGATTTTGTATAACCAACTACATAACGACCACGGAAAAAAAAAAAAAAAAAAAAAAAAAAAAAAATTTTCTCCGAAACAAATTTATAGACTCGTAGCCTATGACTAAAGATATATATATGTATATATATTTATATAAAATCGGAGCTCCACCCATAGAACAAGCCGTCTTACATTATACTCTGAACTAAGCCTTTCTAATGTAGAAATTACCAAATTGTGATATGGGAGGTAAGTAATCAAGAATTAATAATACAGGACCTTTGGTGTTGGGGTTGGAATGAGTACGTTCAAAAACCTTAACGAGGAACAAGAAGGACACAAGTCTAGGGCCAGAGTGGCTGTTTAAAAGTACATTTTCAAAGGCATGTTTGTGTTGCGTACTATTAATAAAGTACACTAAATTGAGTCAACACCAGTTGGTTGACATTTAATCTCTAACTATGACTTACTGTCCTTTGATTCTGACTAAGACTATCTGAGAGTGGTGCATAGAGTTGATCATCTAGAAGAGAACTATTTAGAGTTTAGAGTAGGACTATTTATACTTTGAAATGGTCGGATATGGCTTCAGTTTACCATAAGAAATGGTGAGAATGAGATGCCCGAGGCTATAGAATTTGATTTATATAGAAACACTAGAGATTCAGACTTGGACTTAATAAAATAGATCCGCACAGTACTACATTAGAGCACCAGTAATAATAATGTTATGAAATCCTTGACTTTTTTCAATCTACAGAATACAACTGTCATGCTATCGAATACAGTGAGCTACACTACTGTACTCTATTACACTGTATCTATTACACCGTATCTATTACACTGTACTCTATTACACTCTACTATACTACTGCCAACTGATGTAAAGTAGTGAAAAAAAAGAGACTAGAGTTCAGTAGGGTGTAGTAAAGTGTAGTGCAGTGTAGTAAAATGTAGTACAACGCAGTAAAATGTAATGCATTGTAGTAAAATTTTGTACAATATAGTACAGTGTAATAAAATGGTCGGGTGTAGCAGTATGGTATACCCTACACTATACTATAGCTGCATTGCATATGTATAGGAGACATTATTAGTGGCATGTGCATGTTAAAATGGTAAAAAATTGTTGGTACTATGTCCACCAAAATTCTTGGTGGTATGATTTCTAATGAGGAAGACAATCAGAGTATTCTCCCTCAACACCACTCACATTGGGACACTTTTACAATCATCCAGTATCCAGAGTCTGCACATTAAGCATCAATTATCTATGTTTCATGTTATATTGATGTCGTCTATCTATTCCTTTATAAAGGTATCCTATGACTACTGTAATATACTATACTCTATAATATTACACTTTTAGATGCACTATAGGCAAAGCTTTACATTAAAATAATGGGCTTATCCTGTGTGATCCTAACAATGGACATTTCTCACTTGAAGAACTCACAATACATTGTACCAGTAACTCTTGGTGCCACGTCATATGAACCCTCATTGCTATTGTCATCGTGCTGAGTTTTGCTCCCATGACCTCTTTTCCAAAGGTACTTTCGTATTTGGAAGTCAAACTAAGGACAAGTGAGAAGTACTTGAAGTGAGAATCTAGCGCTATACTAATTATACACTCTACATTATGATATACTGAACTATACACTACATTATGATACACTATACTGAACTATACACTCTACACTATGATACACTATACAATACACTAGACAATACCATACACTAGACTATAACATACTGCCCTATACTCTGCTGTACTACTCTATGCTCTAGTCTACTCCAGGATAGTACTCCTATATACTCATGATAGCATTACACTACTCTATGCTCTAATGTATACTAGGACAGCAAAATTAGACTTACTATCACATATTGTATACTCTACACTACTATTTAAAAAACTACTCCAATACAGTATTCTGTACTATTCTATAGTAGACTACTCTATGCTACCACTATACCCTACTGTATACTCTAGACTAGAGAAACACGACGCCATTTGCCCTCTCACTCTACCACCTAACCACACTAACTAGTTTATTGATATACTACTGACTCACTATTGCCATGACTACTCTATACTATATATTACTTTACTCTATAACACTCCATACCATACTATACTACACTATACTACACTATACTGTACTATACTGTACTATACTGTACTATACTGTACTATACTGTACTATACTGTACTATACTGTACTATACTGTAATACACTGGAATATAGTATACCATTTTGGAATATAGACTACAGCATAGAGTGATACCAGAATAGAGAACTTACAATAGGTGGATACTCAAACTGGATACGTTCTGGGTACTATAGACTACAACTATACAGATAGACTCTTAGAACTCAGGATAGCTGATCCCGTTATATAGATTTATGCTGATAAAGACGACGAACTGGCTATACTATAGTCAGTATAGTCACTATACTATAGTCACTATACTACACTGAATTAGACTTCACTAAACTAAACTACACTACTACACTCTTCTATTCCTACAGTATACTCAATACTGGACTAAATTCGATTACATTTTGAACCTTTCTCTACTCGACTTGGGGTCATACACGGTGGGGGCAGAATGTGCTAGATGGATAAACGGTAAGGATGAGCTCAGTAAAACTGTGGTACTGCCAAGACCAAGCTGATATAAAATTTGGCTTGAATTGCGGAAACTGGAGAGAGACGGTAATGGGAATGAAGAGAGTTAGACACCATGATTAAGGCATGAGTGGAGCTTATGTTGAGCACACTAAGCAATTGGTGTGAATGGTGAGGTTCAAGACGCACTGAGTCATAGCATGTCAACTCATGAAGTAGTATTGTCCAGTCAATGGTCTCAGTGTGGTATTGTCCAGTCAATGGTCTCAGTGTGGTATTGTCCAGTCAATGGTCTCGGTGTGGTATTGTAGACTTGTAGATTTCGAGTATTGTCCACGAGTATTGAGTGTATTGTAACGAGTACTGATTATAGTTAGTATAGCATTATCATCCATGCTTGAAACATCATCATTTCTTGAGACTTCTTGCCACTTGTCCCTTTCCTGTACAGAATGCCTTCCTGATCCACATACCATTGGTAGTATAGCTCAAACACCATCAGCATATTTGAACCCAACGAGTACTTGGAATATTCTCTGTTCCACTGCTTCAGCTGAGTGCTCCTCCTGGCTGAGCCATCTGAGGTCCTGCTTCTTCTGCATTTCTCCCTTTGACTTCCACAATTGCCAGCTCCGATGAGAGCTATTTTCCATATCAGCCGATGGACCTTGTTTTTTTACTCAATGATCGATTTCAAACGAGTCTTGAATTCAATGAACCTTGAATCTTTCGTGATCGGGTGTTGAGTGAACACATTGGATGAAGGGTTCTCATCGTGCAAAATGGCCAAGTCCTGGATAATGATGCTCCGGAGATCCTTGAGCATGTTCAAGAAAGGCCCTACGGTAACGTCTGTTTTCAAGTGAGGGAAGCCGAATTGATCCGTACGCAGGGCAACCATTTCAAGAGCATCTTCAAGCCAAGGAAAAACTTGTTTCTGCAATTCTTCTGGTACATGGATGTCACGTTCAATGAAGTAGGGCTCGTCCGACATGAATCCTGCAGACACCTTCAATAACTCAGCAGGGAAGCTGGCAACCTGCTTGTCTTGCAACTCAAAGTACAAAGCTGACCGGCCGATCTGGATACCCTCAACGCCAAAAGCATCCGCAAGTTGCATTTTGCCAATATCTCTCTCTAGAGTTTGTCTAAGTGTAGTGAACCTCAGTTTCATAATAGTCTCTGCACCCAAACTTAATATGTAGCGTTTGGAAATTTTCGGTTTACCCGAGTTTTTGGTAGAGAGCAACACCTTGATGGGTTGCCAATCCTTTTTGTTCAAAAAATTGGGAAACTTCTTCCCCACAAAAGGAGCGAAGGCATTTGCAAAGTCAAATCTATACCAGATCGACATGGCAAAAATAGAAATAAAACACAAGTGAACGTCCTTGTTACGTATAGCACCTGCCACCCGGAAAGAACCAACATAGTTGTTGTTGTTGTAAATGTTGTCGTCAAAGAGTGAATGATTTAGAGGGGCTTGGAACCCCAAAACACGCACATTCTGGCCATCGATTTTCTCATGATCCCATATCGATTCAGAAAGCTCCAACGAGCATTTGTGCTGGTACCGGAAAAGATAGTGGTCGCCCAATAAAAACTCCAACTTGCCATTGATGCCATCGTAAATGTCCTTTTTATTGGATGTTCCCGTCTGGTTGAGCCGGTCCTGCATCATCAACTTAACATTCTCCCTAGTGTAGTGACGCTGTAAATAAGATTCCTTGTCGTTAAAGAACCACTTAGGTTTGACCCGAGCCTTTCTTTCAGCTATGAGACGGTCGACTTTATAGATTTCAGGCACATATTGAAGCTTGTTCAAGAACGCCTGAAATTCATTTTCGTTTCGACACCCGCGCCCACCCTCGAGTCCCATTAGTTCATATAAAATTTTCATAGCAGATGTAAATCTGTATGTAGAAGCATGATAGTTGCGAGCCTCATGGATGGGTTGGACCCACTGACATTTGATCCATTCCTCAATGAAGTCGGCCAAATGTGTTCCATCCACCTTGAAAGTGTCCTTGGTAAACCCTTTGGAGGCCATGTATGAGATGTACTTGGCAATGGCAAAGGCATAGTGGTAAAGACTTGTTGAATTGGCTCGAGATTCAGCGTACTGCACACAAACGGGGGTTTGTAGAATGGTATTGACATGATCAAAAAGACTCTTTTCCACTGCATTCATAGGTCCTTTCAGTCGATTTTTGACAGGGGAATCAATATCCAAGTCGACCTTGCCAAGGAGAACTTCTTTGTAGATTGATTTTCTGATGAATTCTCTCGCTTTCAAGGGTACTCGGTTGCGTTCCAAGCGAAGCTGCTGGTATGCCTTAAATGAAAATCGGGACAGGGAACCAAATTTTCCGCTACTGTGTTTCGCTTTGTCTTTGTCACTGTCCAGATTGTCAGTGTCCATGTCCTCAGTGTCCATGTCCTCAGCATCCATGTCCTCAGTATCCAGATTATCAGAGTCAATTCCACTGTCCAAATCCTCACTGTTTACAGCGTCTGAGTCTTCAACGTCACTGTCTGGATCCAAATATTCATCGCTATCGCTCAGCCCCTCTTCTTCATTGCCACCGGAGCGTAAAGAGTTGGGGTGCATGGAATTGTGGATAACTTCACTTCCGTTTGCCTCACCCATCTCCTCATCTTTACTGTAGTGATCATCACCCAAGTGGTTTTCCCGGAGGGAAGGAGATCCAGGGTTGGAACCCAGTAACTGAGCCCCAAGCAAATTAGACTGTATATTTGAACTACGTTCGTCCATGTCTAAGGTCATGTTCAGATGGCGAAGGCTGCGAAAGAAAACCAGATAAAAAAGACAAATGAAAAAGAACTTATAAAAAAGTACGGATGGACAAGGACGGATGGAAAGCCTTTTTATATATAATTGGCAAGTACACAAAAAATTCGGCGGATGCGTATGTGTGTGGAGCTCAATGCAATATTAATATTTGGGATCTGTTTCAGACTAGTTTAGTGCATGCAAGCCTACTACGTGTATCCCTTTTCCAGCTCAAAAGCGCACCTCACGTAACAATGCACCTGCAAAAAGCCTTCCCAAGACTGGGTATAAATTCGCGTCCACACCCCCTTCTTTATTCCCTATCTCCTTTATATAAATCCTGAAGAATATATAAGCTCAAGCAGGTGATTAAGTGATTGAAAATCTCTATATTCATTTGTCTAGTCATGCTATCAGATTGTGTGTTTCATGTCGAGTAATATCAGATTGTCTTCATATTGTCTATTAATAATTATTACAAAACCCTATTTCAATTGTCTACACTTTAAATCCTCTAATTCTCCTATATACATTTCCCACCCCTATCTGCGTACTCTTTATCCCCATACCACGACGGAAGTGAGACGCAACCCCAGAAAGTGCGCCAGTGTACGCAGAGCTCATAACCATCAATATTATATTCTCGTAGCGTCACCATTTTTCCATACCATAGGGACATAAACAAGTAATTCGGTTACTCTTAGGTGAGACAATGGTTTTTGTGTTTAATATAGGCCACTCATTCGTCATTACTCAGCTAGTATGTTAGACCCATTATGGCTCATACAGGACCGAGAGCCAGCGACGTGTTCCAAAGTTATCCAAGTGACCAGAGCAGCTTTTTGGAGTAATACACTACTACTAGTAGTTACTACTTTTACTTTTACTTTTACGATTACTATTACTATTACTATTACTATTACTATTACTATTACTATTACTATTACTATTACTATTACTATTACTATTACTATTACCATTACTATTACCATTACTATTACTATTACTATTACTATTACTATTACTATTACTGTTACTATTACTATTACTGTCAGAACCACCATAGGTATTCCCACTTATTGAGGTATAATTAAGCCACTCCGCCTGATATCTACCAGCCACCTAGCTGCGCGCCCCTTTTCTTTACTTCTATATGCAACGCTGATTCCTCTGGAGAAATCATCGGCGAATGAACATAGTAACCAGAGTACCTGATGTAACCGGAGTCTAACAATTACTAGTACTCTACTACTAGTACTATTACTAGTGCTAGTACTCTACTACTGTTATGTTAGATTTTTGTTGTAACGTTAAGTACTAAGTCATCTTTATTCGTTGATGATTCCCCGGCAGGAAACTGCGCTGCATATGTTACTATTCAAGCCAGGCCGCGCTGGTAGGTGGCTGGTAGATATCAGGCCGAGAGGCTTAATTATACCTCAATACGTAGAGCACCCTCTACGGTGGATCTGACATGTCACTACTATTACTATTACTATTACCAAAGTGCTGGTGCTAGAACCACACTATTAAAGTCCATTATTATGTATATTACTGTAGTACAGCATATACGTAGTGTATAGGGAGATAAAAATAAATCTTATAACTTTCAAAATTAATAATTCCATATACAGAAAATTAGACTATTCTGAAGAGGTACTATAGGATGAAGACTTAGGCCAAGCTGGATTAAAATATAGACTAGCATATGGAATAAAGTGCATGGAAACCGTACATTTTAATTTGATTTCCAGGATTTTGGGTTTTGTAGGAAGGTAGTGCGGTATAGAGTGCTTTAAATGTCGGGAAGAGAATTGGACAAACCTCCAGCACCCACATCGTGAATGGACTAGATTGGGTTTCTAATCTTACCGAGGGAAACACAAGAGTCAATGACCTGCTGGGCTCTTCTTTGGTTCCCTGGGTTCTCTCTTTGAACAGAAGCAAAGTGCAGTTCAGCAGAACACACCCAAAGAAACAGAAGAGCACCTCCCTAAGTGCAATCAACATACATTGACCACCAAGAACAATGCGGGGATTCAGGAGTGAATTTGGTGTCCTTCAAGGCCAAGTCTGGTCTAATGGCACCCATACCTCCAGCCATGATTGACTTGTGGAAGCCAGTAATCTCAATTGGTAAGGGTTTCCAATGTATTCTCAATACTACATCACTACACTACACTACCACAGTACCACAGTGCTACACTATCAGAGTACCACAGTACCACAGTACTACACTACTACACTACACTACACAGGTATAGTGGTAGTTGAACCCTGGTGTTTTCGATCCATCTAGAATTTCAGGAATCTCGAAACGGTCCTTTTATTTTACGCTGAACATTATACACTAGTGCTCTACTGGTACTTTACTAGTACCACATACTCTTACTACCACTACCACAACTATTCCGTACTACTACCACCAACTCATACTATGGAGCGTTACTATCCACACTTTTAATCTGGAATGGTTAAAGACCCTTAGTATTCATCTCAGTCACTTCTAGTGTATTTGTATCTAAGCTATACCCAGAGATCCACGTATCTTGACACGGCTGTTTAAATAATCTATAAAAACAATGGCACTATCAAAACAGAGTTCCTTAGGAACATACTCCAAAGTGCTCCAAGGAAAAAAAAAATATAGGAATCACGTCATGTAGATCTAGAGTATTGTATCATATATAACTTCGTTATATCTCGACTTTGTCGGGTATGTAATAAGATCTTGATTAGTGTGTTACTCTCTACTGTACCACTCCATTTTTTTTTGCTGTAAGCTTTTAGGCTTTTATGCCTCACGTTCCACTTGTACACGTGGACAACTACATTTTACTAGTACTTCCACAATCTATACTACAGTCCACTTGAACAGTCCATTTACCACGTTCATAAACTGTCCACTTACAACATTCATATAAAACTGTCCACTCCAGAACATTAAGGTGCTTAGCTTATAGTTATTAGAGAAGGTAAGGCATAAACAATTTAATAGAGGTTCCACCTGGGTCCGTACTCAGTAGAGTGTGCCCTGCAGCTACAATGTGATATATCCATAACTAATTATTATGAATGAATCTCTATAACTTGAGCAGTGTTGATGTGTTTAAAGAAAATCTGTTTACTTGCCTGACTTGCTCCTGCACTTGATAGACATATGTAGACATGGTAAGATTGTCATTGAGAGTAACTCGGGGACAACCTGCATATTTAGCATGAATACAAAACCGGATATACCCAGCAATTTGACCCTAAAACAAGTCACTACTAAATATATTAATGTATTTTTTCCAATGGTTTTAATTTGACTTATACAATTTCTCTAAAAGTGGATATTTGATAAAAATGTGTTTTTTTGTTGTAGAGACCACTGGTACATCTGCTCTTTAATACTTCACAGAGAACGGCAACTTGTCCGAGCGGTTAAGGAGAAAGACTTGAAATCTTTTGGGCTCTGCCCGCGCAGGTTCGAGTCCTGCAGTTGTCGGTAATTTTTTTCTTCGCTTCTCACCTTTTTTTTTTTGCAGCACCCCCAAATTATAACGTTACGGATGTAATAACTCAAACAATATAAAAACATGAAACAAAATTGCGGCCTGCTGTTTGTTTCTGTTTGTGGTCATACGCAATTACGAGGTGCGTCCCACAAATCCACCTCCACATACATATAAATACCGCGCAAAACTCACTGCCCTTTTTGCAACCACCACCATGAAGCAAGTATACTCACACAAACAGCTACTAGAACTCAGGCACGAGTGTCAGAACGTTGAGGTCAAGCAATTCAACTTCAACCGCAAAACTATCTCGGCCTCCCCCACCCCTGGTGCGGTCACCACCAAGCTCAAGCACAATGTATGGGCGTCGTACCCCGTGATAGCAGCCAACCACAACTACACCAAGTTGCCACTCGGGCTAAAAAACCGGTCGGATCGTCATCGGCGCCAGGAACGCAACCACAAAATTGAGGCCATGACATCTTTGTTGGCTCGACCAATCGGCATTCTGGAGTTGCCAGTGGGGGCCAAAATCATCAAGGCCGCCCCAGGAACTCCCATCCCCATGAATGCTATCCGGGTGTCGTTTGACGGTAAGTTCACGGATGAAAACGCGGGCGTGGCACGGGAGCCTGTTCGATTCCGCGATCCGGAAATGCGCCACGACCAGTATAAGTACGGGTTCGACGAGGTGTTCTGGGAACTTCCGGGGAATTTGGATACGCCGGCCGATGTGGAGCCGGCCCGTGAGTACATGAGGAGTCCGCAGGTGGAACAGCAGGTGCCCAGTGCAGAAGTGCCCAGTGAGCGGCCGCTCATGCATGGGTTCTACGCTCCGTACTTTGAGCAGTACATCCGGAAACAGCAGGAGCCGGGGGTGCAGGAGAAGGTTGTGGTGGAGCGGGAGACCAACGACGACGAGGGCCGCAGTGTGTATGACTCGGAGAGTTTTGGTGAAGATTCTAGCGACAGTTCCAATGTCCAGATCCAGCTTCCTGATTTGCGGGTGTGAAGAATGCAACAGGATTTGTCTAAGGTTAAAAAATGTGAAAAAATGTGAAAATGTTAAAAATTCGAATAGATAATGTTTGGAAAAATTAAAAGGTTGAAGGTTGAAGAATTGAGGGTTTTGAGTGGTTTTGAAAAAGGTATGAAAAGATCAGAAAGCTCTGAAAAAAATATGATAGAAATAAGACTTGGTCAATGGTGGTTGAAGAAACAGTGTGGGAAGAGTGAAGAGTGAATTGAAGTGAAGGGTGAGAAAGAAGATAAGGGTTGGGCTGTGAGTTTTGGCAAAAAGCAAATTGGTCAATTACTATGGTTCAAAATTCTTATACTGAGGGTCTTCAATGGACTGCCAATGGGTTACCAATGAGTTGATTGTTGATTGTTGGTGGTTGGTGGTTGGTGGTTGGTGATGGTTAAGGTTAAGGTCAATGAGGTGTGGGCAGTGAGACTGCGATGTTATCTACAGAGCGCGATGCTTTCGGTGCATCACAGACACCAACATCACAAGCCTATACTTGACTTAAACGTCACCGAGCCCAACTAAAAAACCCGCATACAACATGGACTGGTACTATCTCCGACTCAAGCTACATGTGGATCCCATCTTGGAAGATATTCACAAGGACAAGTACTCCAGCATCGGCATCGACCTTCTCACGTGGCGCTTCATCATAACCAAGAGCTTGAATGAGCTCTATGGCATTTCTGGAGAGGCCAGGCACTACGATATACTTGTCAAGCAGACAAAGAAACCAGCTATTGAGGCGGTGCTTCGGATCCAGGCTCCGGACGTGGAGATTTTCAAGAATAGCTTCTCCAACTTTAGTGGGTCGTTGAGCGATTACATTGGACAGGAATACGAGTATGGGTTTTTTGTACGGGTGATTGATGAGCTGCCGTTTTTGGGTGCTCTTTCAGACGAAAAGCTTATTGGAACCAATTGATCAACGGAGAAAAAGAAACCACAACCAACCAGCATCAGTTCAGGTCGGGTCAGAATGATCAGTTCCGATGAGGTCAGATGAGGCCGGAACAGAGCTCTGATGAAGTCAAGAGTGAACATTTAACACTCAACCAGCTGGAATCCATTCCATCATTATGAGCTCAAGATGATATACAATAACTTCTTGCAGGGCAATCAAAAGCAAAAGACCTCAATGTCTTGCTCATCCGGAAAGATGGCATCAATCCAGTCCATCCACTCGTGGCTACTAAGATTTTACCAAGACTCGTGACTACTAAGATGACTAAGTCGATTATTTTTGACAATTCCAGTCTGGCTCTGTTGACTACTTCAATTTTGAGTGTGCCTTTTGTTTGACTCCTCCAGTTTTGACAAATCTGTCTTTTCATACTTCAGTCTGGTTGTCACACTGACAGTCACTACTTCAGATAGTCTTAGAGTTGGGTAGTCACAATGTCAGACAGACCTGTAGACATCACTGGTGAACCTGAGCTTTGTCCTATTACCAGATAACCACCTAATTACCAGAATACCTCACTCATACTTCATACCTCATCCAACACCTTCTTTAAACTGTGTCCAATTTCAATATTCTCAATCTCATCTCTGCCTTTCACCCATTGTCCTTACTCTACAAATCTTATCGGTAAGTAAAATAAGGCCGCACCTGCACACTGGCCCCCGCCGCACCAGTCTCCAACAAATCTAGCTTATCACCTACCAATTATACTACTCCATATCCAGCACATCCACCCGTGGCACTATTTCCTCAAACAACGTGACTTCGTGACATTCCAACAACTTGGTACTGTGACATTGAAAACGTGAAGAAATGCGTGGATCTGGCCTAGTGCTTCTAGTGGCATGTCTTCTTTTGAGGGCCCTTGGTGTCGCTGCAGACTTCGCCCCAGACATCAAAACCACTAAGGTCTCTGGCGAAATATATGACATGATGTTCCTTGGCGACGAGAGTATCCTTGCATTAGGAAAAGAAACGTATATATCCTACAATAACGGAGATTCGTGGGCGCCGGTGGATGCGTTTAAGAACCATGAGGTGGGCGATGTGCACCGAAACCCGTACATCAAGAGTATGGCCGTGGTTCTGATGGAAGGACACGAGCACTTCATCACGGTGGATCTGGGGAAAACGTGGTCCAAGTTCGGCATCTATTCCTCGGATAAGAAACCACTCAAGGAATGGGTCGCAGCCAATGTGCAGTTCAACAGTGTGTCTTCAGAATATGTAGAGCTTGAGTTTATGGTGTGCAGCAATACTTTTTGCTCGTGGCAGTCGTTTGTGTCGAAAGACGGGCTCAAAACCATCAAGCAATTGCCCAAAGGTTTCGCCAATTGCATTTTTGCCCGGGCAAACCCGGACTTTGACCTGTCCTTCAAGCCTGAAACGCTTGTATGCAGTAAGGAGGAGACCAATTCGTTTGGAGATGTTTTAAGGACGTCGCTTCATCAGAGTGATGATTTTTTCGACAAATCGGATACCGTTCTTGAGTTTCCGGGGCTGAAGGATAAAGTGATAGTGGGGCTTCTTTTGGAGTCGTCGTTTTTCTTGGTTTACTTGAAAGGCGATCGGTTTGCCAAGGCCAAGAACACTATGATTGTTTCCAAGGATCTCAAGACCTTTGACGTGGCCAACTTTGAGTTCCAAGATAACCACGAGGTAGGCAACATGTGGATTATCTCTGCTACTCCCTCTCGCCTTGTGTTTGCAGTGCCTCCAAAAGGTTCAGAAGTCCTTGGTTCGGATTTGTACATTACAGACTCCACTGGACTCAAAGTTTCTCTTCTTGCTGAAGCAGGAAGTGGTGCTTTCAGTGTATCTGCCGCAGCAGAGTCACTCTTCTACTCGATTGAACAGGCGGCCAAGAGTTTGATTAATCCGTCTAGATACCGCAGTCTGATATCCTTCGATAGTGGAAAGACCTGGCAGAAGTTGGAGGTGCTCAATGACCCCGAATGTGAGCTCAAGGCAGGGTGCTCTCTTCACAGGATTCCCCAAGACTTCTTCAAGACCCCCAATATCATTGCTTCCAACGGAGTCAAGGGTGAATATGCTGACTTCCTTGACCGGAAGGATGGCGACTTGTATGTGTCAAGGGACGGTGGTGCCACGTGGACTTTTTCTCTTAAAGGTTCACATGTCGTCAACTACCTCGACCAGGGCAATGTCTTTGTGGCGTTTAGGGACCAATCTTACTTCCCGGTGCTGGAAATTACTTTCTCGTTGGACCAGGGCTTGACTTGGTCAACTGTGAAGTTGGAAAAACCCATGGCTGGAGCATATTCATACGTCAGGCCTGGAACCTCCGACTCCAAACTCTACATGTTTGGGTTGTTGGATAACATGGAAAGTGCCATCAGTGTCATTGACTTCAAGAACGTGTTTGATGGAGCAGAGTGCTCTGAAAAAGACCTTGAGACCGTGCCGGTATACACACCAAAGGGCTTCGATGAGTTTTGCTCCAACGGACACAAGGATAAGTTTACCCGGAGAAAGCAGGACGCCAAGTGTCTTGTACGGCATCCAGCAGAAGAAGTATCTTTAAGTGAGGAGCCATGCGAATGTTCTGCTTTCGACTACGAATGCTCCCCCAACTTTGAGCTTTCTGCCAAAGATGCGTGTGTTCCCATCGTGTCTAAGATTGCCGAAGTATGCAAAGGCTCAAATAAAAAAATTAAGTTGCCTCTGCACCAGAAGAAAGCAGGCAACCAGTGCGTGATGAACAAAAAGAAGGAGTCGGACTTTGTGCAAGAGGTGGAGTTCAACTGCAAGGACATCAAAAATGACCACCAGAACGAAGAGGCCAAGCCCAAGATCAATGTGGGTATTTCGAAGCTCGATGGTACCATACAGCAATATTCATATGTGAAAAGCTCGAACTTCTCCGACAACATCTTGCTTCTTACGAGCGAGAGGACCATGTTCGCTTCCAATAATGGCGGCCAGTCGTTTGTGACTGTACCTTTGCCTGATGACGTGTTGTTCTTCTTGGTGGGTGAAGTTGAGTCCACGGCCATCATTGTTACTGAAAAGCACCTCTATTACTCCCAAAACGGTGGTAATAGTTTCCAGCAAATGAGGGCTCCCGATAGGCCCAATAACCGAGGCCTTCCCATTGTGTTTCACCCTTCAGACCCAAAGAAGTTTTTGTTCATCTCTAACGGCGCAGCCACAGGAGGCTTCTCGGGGTCCAAGGCCTACTACACTGAAGATGCGGGTGTCACATTCACCAAGCTCCTCGACAATGTGCAGACCTGTGGGTACGTGGACAAGTCGCTTGGCTTGGAGGAGAACTTGCTCTACTGTACAGTTATGAATGGCCTGAAGGCCAAACTTGTCTCCTCCAAAAACTACTTCAAAGACTCCACTGAACTCTTTGACAGTGTGCTTGCGTTCGCCGTGAAACCAGGCTTCGTATTTGTTGCGTTGGTGGGTGAAGGCTCACGGAGTCTAATGGCCAAGGTCACCGTGGACGGCCAGACGTTTGCCGATGCAGACTTCCCTAGCAACTTCCAGCTCGACGAGCAAACCGCATACACCATCTTGGACTCGTCATCCCATTCCATCCTCATGCATGTGACCACAAACCGAAAGAGAGGCGAGGAAAGAGGTGCACTTCTCAAGTCCAACTCCAACGGTACATCATACGTGTTGGCCTTGGAAGAAGTCAACCGAAACGCGCATGGCTTTGTGGATTTCGACCGTGTTGAGGTGTTGGAAGGAACCTACATTGCCAATACGGTCCACGAATTGGTAATTGGCGGAGGAAAGAATCTCAAGACGCGCATCTCGCATAATGACGGTGGACTCTGGGAGTTCTTGGCACCACCACAGAAAGATTCAGCTGGAAACGAATACGAATGTGTCAAGAGCACCAAGGGCCAGAAGAATGCTTTGCGAAGTTGTTCGTTGAACTTGCGCAGTTTCACCGAAAGACCCGACTTCAAGGACACATTCTCATCCATATCGGCAGCAGGATACTTGTTTGGTGTGGGTGATGTGGGCGAGTTTCTTCAAAACAAGGACTTAGCCACATTCATGACGTCTGATGGCGGAGTTACGTGGAAAGAGGTGGCCAAGGGAGCATACATGTGGGAGTTTGGAGACAGGGGAACCATCTTCGTCATGGTGAAGGAAAAAGAACCCACGACCGATATCTTATACTCCACCGATGGAGGGAAGACATGGAACACGTTCCAGTTCAGCGACACTCCCATTCGTGTGCTTGATTTGGCCACGGTTCCTTCAGATACCTCTCGGCAGTTTATCATCTTGGGCGAGTCCAAACAAGACGCTCGCACGACCTTGGTGGTATCCATCGACTTCTCCAACTACTTCCCCAGACAATGCCAGCTCGACTTGGACCACCCCATGGACGACGACTACGAGTACTGGACCCCCAAACTCCCGGGTTCCTCCGACAACTGCATCTTTGGTCATGTATCCCAATACTTAAGGAGAGCAGAAGGCCATAATGACTGTTTCATAGGAGCAGCACCATTGGAAAACGGCATCAAGAGAACCCAGAACTGTGCATGTACCGTGAAGGACTACGAGTGTGACTATAACTACTACAGGGATAGTGACGGTACGTGCAAATTAGTGCCCGGACTCAGTCCCCAGGACCACAAGAAGCAGATGTGCAGCAAGCCAGATACTTTCCAGTACTTTGAACCCACCGGATACAGAAAATTACCATCTTCTACATGTGTGGGAGGAAAAGAACTTGATTCCTTTAATCCCCAGGCGTGTCCTGGCCATGAGAAGGAGTTCAATGAGAAGTACGGCCGCAACCTCAACTTCGGCAAGCTCTTGGTGCTTTTGGTGGTTCCCCTAGCGGCCTTCTTTGGGGCCACGTGGTTTGTCTACGAGAGAGGTGTCAAGCGCAATGGAGGACTCCAGAGACTTGGCCAGATCCGGTTGGAGGAGGCCAACGATTTTGACCCCATTGAGGAAAACACCACCGATAAGGTGGTCAATGGTATTGTCAGGGGGGGCATTTTGGTAGCTGCTGGAACCATAGCCACGTTCAAGACCTTACGCAAGTTAGACCGGAAGATGCTTGAAAACATCACTGGGCTTCTCTTTGGGCGCCGTCCTGGCCGGAGAAACTACGTGCGCGTACCGGATGACGAAGACGAATTGTTTGGGGATTATGATGACAATTATAATGACGAAGACGATTTGGGCGATGTGGATTTCCAGGTTGACGATGACCCCACGGACTTGGGCGACGACTTTCCAGTGCCTCTGGCTGCAGTGGATGCAAACCTCTTTGACATAGACGATGAGAATACGGCTGACTCTGGAACCTCGGACTCCGAGCGCTAGATACCCCTATTTTTAATATATGAAAATACTGTATGATATAATAATTTCATTAGTAGGATTTATGTGTTAATTAAAAAGGGATTAGAAGTTGAAAAAAAGATGACACGGACAGGAATCGAACCTGCAACCCTTTGATTTGGAATCAAAAGCTCTGCCATTGAGCCACCGCATCATTTTATAAATTTTTATTTTTTAAGGTTTATTAAGTCAGCAAAGGGCAATCACTAATACCCAGAACCAGAACTACTTTTACAACTAACAATTCTCAGATCCTTCTACCTTGGTTCATACTGGTCTCTATTATCTGTCATTATTTACTACTTACATCCTCTTCTGCGCATCCATCTCATGGAACAAGTCCCCTGGGTTGACGGCATTCAACATCTCATCCTCGTGTGTCCTGCGGTCCAACTGCGTGCTCCTCTTTCTCTTGAACAAAAAGAAAAAAGGGATTATGAACAAAAGCCCAAGCAAGGTCGTAGACCCTAGAGCACATGCAAACGACACCCCCACCACTTGCCCGGTGGTCATCCGGTGGATCGAGCGTTTGAGGTCATTGGACGACTGGTACCTGTAAACATCCTTGAACAAGGTTGAGTAGATGGTACCGGCCCCGGAACCCTGCATGGCAAACACGTATGGAATCCACGAAGATCCATCGTACATGGCCGTGTTGACCAAGCCGTAGTTGGTCAAGTTAAATTTGCCCGATAACAAGAGCACATTGTCGTTGCTGAAGTAGGTTTGAGCCAAGTTGTTTGTGTTTGGTTTGGAGAGCTTGATAAGCTTGATATCCAATAATTGCGTTTCATCGCTATATTCTATGCTGTCATCAATGCGGTTCCATGCTGACGTGTTGTAAGCAATCACAGAGCTATTGGTTAGGGCGGCCATCTTGTTGTCGACCTGACCGCGGGCTTCCTGGTTGATGATGAACTTGGTGATGTAGTCACTGACGCCGATGTTATTGATTCGATCTCCGGCCCCTGCAAACTCTCCTGTAGAAAAGTCGTACACCACAAAGCTGGATTTCGTGTCGTTGAGAGTCAAGTTTCCACTGACCAAAACGACGTTGGAGTCGAGAAACTTGGCATCCGTCACTTCTCCTTCAATACTGGTGGAATCCGACCCAGACATCGGACTAGTCCATCTGGTGGCAGCAATGTCAAAGAAACAAAGCGACGAACAAGACAAAGAGCCCGCACTATCGAAGCGGCCTCCCACAAGCAACTGCTTAGAATCGTCATTGAAGGCCATGGCATTCACCGAGATCTCTGAGCCATCGGAGTTGGAGAGCTCTGCAGGCTGCACGGCTGCAAAGCTGGAGTTTTGCAAGTCGTATATCGCGAGCCCGGTGGTGTTTGCTCCGTCAAAGTTCATTGAGCTGTGGCTTCCAATAAATAATCGCTCTGCATTGGTGTCCACGTATAAGGATGACACGAACGCATCCTCAGCCCAAGTCATTTCTGAATTAAGAGGATTGGCCTTGCCATTCTGGATGAGCACAATATTCTGGATGGTGCTATTATCCTGGAATCTTCCACCAAAAACACAAAGAGAGGAGTTGACGTAGTAGGAGTTGGTGATACTTCCATTCACAAGCTGCAAGTCATAAGCACTGAAGGAGCTGTCGTTCAGGAAAAATGCCTGGTCGGTTTCAAAGAACTGCATGGTTCCAAACGATGGGCCTGCAATCACCTGCTGGTCTCTTTTGCCGATATCAATGCTGGCAGTAATATCCATCTTGTTATTCAGCGTGGACCAGTTTTTGTTCGTATTGTCCCAGGTCTGGAAATCGCCATTGGCCGTTGAGAAGATGAAGTATTGTGTGTCCCCTATATCAATGGATGCAAACTGTGAGTACTCATCATCCCGATATGCGTTGCCAAACGAATACCATTGACCATCTTCATTGAGCGCAAAGTTATTGGCCGATGAAACCGTGCTGTTGTCTTCAGAAAGATTCTTGATGTTGGCACCCGTAGCGGAGAACCGCCCCAAAACAACATACCCATTGTCTATATTTGTGACTGACGTGATGGTATTATTGAAATTGAGGCCTTGGAAGTCGGCACGTTTGAAAAGGTTTCTTTCCTCAAGCTTGGAGTCAACCTCATTGGAGGTGGTGTTGTAGTCTGATACTTGCATGGTCAACAAGTTGTTGTTGGAAAGCGAGATGCTGGACGAATCAAAGTTGCCAAGAAGCAAGAGCTGTTTCGAGCCCTCATTATAGGAGATCTGTCTTATGACAGAAGACTCGGCTAGCTCGCCACTAAAAACATTGATGGACGAGTTTCCCACATAAGTATTCGACAGCTTGATGATTTTATCTTCGCCATCCTTTTCATATACCTTATCCAATTCGAACAGGGAGAAGTTTGCCAACGAGTATTCAAACAAGCCGTTGAGTTTAGTGGTGGTAAGCATGCCGTTCTTTCCGTTACGACTTCTGGACGAGTTCGTCAGGTTTTTGGAGTCGTAATTGTCCAAAGAAACAATGTTGGCAACCACCTTGTCAACCACAACCCAAGGATCGGAAACCGAGGAATCAATGGCCGAATCGAAATCGATCGTCACCCTGTTTCTGCCTTGATTCTCCGACGAACCATTGAAATGCCCATAATATAAGTAATCGAACTTATCCTCGAGATTGTTTTGATAGATGTTGACGCTGGAGAGTGTATTATCGTCAGTATCAATGACCGAAACTTTGACAATGGATCTCTTAGAACACGATCCATCTGCAGAGCACCCTGGCGTGTAGAACAAGAGAGAGTAGTCTCCTGCGTATGAGATGTTAGGGTAAAGAGTGATCGATGCCCCGGTACCCCCCGCAGAGACAATGTATTCGTTGGAAGTGATATCAGATAACTCCGAAACAGGCTTCCAATTACCACTCTTGATCACTGCCAGGTTGGAGTCTTGGTTGGACTCAGAACCACAGTTCGACTCGTTCAAGGTGTCATTGCCGTAGACTGCTATACTGTTCAGGTACAACTCGAAGCCGGAAAACTCAGCCTTAGAGCCGTACCAAGCAGTTGCAGTGAGCCCAATCTTCTCCATGCTCACCAGGTTGATGAGAGCAAACTCCTGGAAGTTGCGTCCGTAACCCAAATTTCTTGTTTTCGTGTCTGGGCTATAATACATGAAAAAGGACCCATCTTCGTCCAAGAAAACCAGGTCCTCCTCTAAATAAAGATCTTCTTCTTCAAGATTAGACTGGGTGCTGGACCTCAAGGTCGAGCCCAATTGTAAAGGACAAGAAGCATCACAGTATGCCATTTTGTTGGTTTGAGGATCAATGTATGTCAAGTTCATAATACCGTTGTTAGGGTATGTATAGATCCGAAAATTTTTGATTCCATCCAGCCCATCTTCAGGAACATATATTCTGACCTTAGTGGGAACAATGCCCTGCATTTCCAAGGGCAACTGCATGTTCCACTGGCCACCCGAGTTGTCTCGGAGCGCCCAAGTATCACCTGAATTAGGACAGATGACACTGGAGTCCTTATTAGAAGACACACCGTTCACATTGCCGAAAGTAGCGTGTTTAAGAGAAACAACCTGCTCTGCGGAGATGAAAGTGGTGTTCGTCGAGTTAGACGAGTTGTGGCTGTGGAACAGGTGCAGGGAGTTGTGAGAAAGCAACTCCGGCAAGCCCAAGGAGTGGAATGAGCCACCGAAAATAATAGACGTATCGTCATTGTCGTTGGACGAAACCTTCGTGATGGAGTTGACGGAGGAGTTTTCACCAAACCCCTCGAACGGCAACGAGCGTAGAGTCCGGGACGACACATCGTACACGGCCACACCGTTAGTATTGTTGAATTGGAAGTCACCACCAAGGTAAATGAGGTCTCCATCGACAAACGTGGTGAGCACATTGCCAGTAAGAGTGTCGTCGTCGGCTCTTTTAGGGGAGAAAAGCGAGTAGAAGTCACCGGAAGTGATGTTATAGATCACAGGCAGCAGGTACTCGTTCCCGTTGAGCGAGGAGAAGTCGCCCGATACCAAAACACTGGCATCGTTTAGCTGCTGCAACAGAGACACAGAGCCCCCGGAGATTGTTGCTATTTTCTCGCTGGAGCCATCAGAGGCGTTCCGGAGGTAGAGGAACAGCGAGTTGGACAGCGACAGCTCCACGAACGACGAGTCGTTGGCAAAGTTGTAGAAGGACAAAGCATCAAAGTCTCCCAAAAGGGTAATGGCACCTCCCATCAGGTTAAAGTCCACGGCCGGGTGCTGGACCCGAGACAAAGCGCCCAAGGCTGCCAGTAGTAGTAGTAGCTGGACTAGTAGTATTCGCAACATGCTTATGGTGGAGGGTTTGGGGAAGTGTTGGGCGCAGGGAAGTAGTAGGTGTTTGGGTGTTTGGTGTTTGGGTGTTGAGGTGTTGAGGTAGGAGGGAAGTAAAAGGAGAGAAGTAGTAGGTGGAGGTGGTTGGCTTGGAGGGTGCACGTGGAATGAGATGGCTTTGTCGGGCTAAGGCTGCTACCCGGACTGTATGGAGAGACCAGGAAGTGAAGTCAACAAGCGAAGGAACCAGGTGTGGATTTGAAGCCGTGGAAGAGTGTTGTCTGGCAGAATGGGAAAAAAGGAAAATAACAGGATACACAGCCGCGAAAAGCCAATGCGCGAGAACTAACACTGCAAGAGCACGCCTGGACACCCGAAAAAATACTACGCACTTAATCCAAAAAAAAATAGGGTGGATATTTGGAATGGATAGGGGATGAATATGGAATATTTATATGGAGGATAGAAATGGAGGATAGAAATGGGGATGTAAACGGGAAGTGTCTAGGTTTATGGGGAATTAGGGTAAGGATGGGAATGGACGGTGGACCAGGGAGTGTACGCAAGAGACTAAATAAAGAGACTGAGAGACTACTGGAGTGTATGTGCAGTGCTAGAACGAACACTCGAGGCTCCGTTGTAGCAGAATGGGTGCGTGTGAATGGCGGCAAGCGGAGACAGATGCAGTAGGGAGAGGAGGTGGGGCGTGCATATAGACATGTGCTAGTGTGGTGCTGGTTACTGGCTAGTTTCTTCAGTGTACGGAATTAGGAGAGGTTGCATAGGATCAAAATATCAATAATAGTGCGCTTGTGTGCAGGACGCATTCTTCCTTGCGACGGAATGCGCTCACGTGAACGCCCTGTCCCTCCAGGTTTTGTAGATTTAAAGGCCGTCTTGGAGGCAGCCAGTGGGTCCCTTCGTATAGGAATACCCAGCTACCAAGCCCCCAGAAAGCCCCCTTGTGTTTTCGATTTTTGGTGGTGTTGTATTTTCCGCACATTTTGCACCCATTGTCTAAGTGCATGAAATAATAAGAACTGGTCTGCTATTGTCACTAGACGGCAAGTAAACACTGCGTACACACAATTACCTAGTCAATTACCCAAACAATTACCTAGTCAATACCCAAACAATTACCCAAACAATCACACAAACAATTACCCAAACAATTCCGAAGTCAATTCCGGTGTCAATTCCAAAGTCAAATACCAAAAGTTAGTTTAAGTGACTATTACAATGGTTATATGGAGTACTTTAGAGCACTAGGTACTATTGAAGTGCTCAGGGAATGCGTGTATGACATTTAGCCTCTTGTACTGCCCATTGAGCTGCACATTATAGCCAGCCATTCAAGGCATCATTGAGCTGCACACTATAGCCAGCCATTCAAGGTATAAATCTGATCATTGTATCATATTCCTACTATAGACAGGAAACCACACAATACATAATATACCACTTTTGAGAACGGCTTATTAGTGTTACCTAAATAGATATAGTGTAGAATAGTAAAATCCCCGGCTGTGACTTAATTATCAATGATATTTGAAACATGGAAAATATCAGAGTTTGAATGCAACACCGAAATATCCATCATCGAAGACGACACTCCACACACTACTACGAAATAGTAGGACAATACTCCATATTCTTCACGAGCACTATTCTCTGCACTACTATAAATAGTGCCCTATTACGCTAATAAGATAGGTACCAATAAATCTGAGTAATACTTGCACTGGATACTGGACATAGTACTGGGCACTATAAGAACGCTTACTACAAGGAACAGTACTAGGAAACAGCCATACCTGGAAGGCAATATGGTACTAGAGAACTACAGTATTCGAGTCACTGGATACTACAGTAGGCCATTATAGACACGCATGGTCGCGTTTGTCCCACCAAATTTACCGTGTAAGATTTTTTTCCGATTGAAAACTCCATGCGATAGTAATAGTAGTATAACAGTCGAGTCAGTCCAAGTCGGATCGGGCCAATTTCTATGAAAAGCATCAGGAAGAGACTCAGCCATTCTCCAACGAGACGAATGAATAGCAACAGTCGATCGAAGGTTCGCATTTAGAATTGTGTAACTAGTGATAGAGCACTTATACTTAATACCATCCACACCATTCTACACTTACCATGAGTAAAGTCTGAATTGTGGATTGAAGACACCACTTAGTATATTTTGTATGCTACACATTTTTTACCAGGTAATAAATCTATTTATAAAGCTCTATACTCTGCTCTACCACACCCTAATATCATCACTGAATACTGCACTCACTTTACACTCCTCCACTACACTCCTCCACTACACTCCTCCACTACACTCACTCTTCTACCATAAATTCTACTTTCACTCACTCTTCTACCATAAATTCTACTTTCACTCACTGCTGCACACTGATAAATAGTAGTATTACCATCTACAAACGACCATGCTCTTATTCTAACTCTGTAGCATCCAAAAAAATCAATTAAAAATCAATTAAAAATCAGTTGAAAATTAAAAATCAATTGAAAATTAGTTGAAAATTAAAAATCAATTGAAAATCAATTGAAAATCAATTAAAAATCAATTTGGCAATGCTCAAGTGAATCAAAATACCGAACTCAATTCATGTAAGCTATGAAGTATGGTGTCCCAGTAAGTCATGGGGAGTTTCAGTGTGAGATGAGTACATAATTTGTATCGCTATACTATGGTCATACTAAAAAGGATGTCCCACCAAAAAAATTTGTAATTTCATATTTACTATAAGTTCCTCATGTTTATATAACCTCCTCATATCATTCTACTTACCAAGTGTATCTAGTATCATATTAATCTTGTCGGAGAGTGTAGTCGCTAGTATGGAGAGCCGGTACTGGAGTAAGTGCGCAGTAGCTAGTACACCAGTATAAGTGCGCAGTAGTCAGTACACCAGTATAAGTGCGCATTAGCCAGTACAGTAGTAGAGTACAGTCAGTATGGATATTATTCTAGTATTTAGTATGCCACTGTTGCGGCTTAATGACCTGAAACACGCACTCGACTCGCCCTCTCCAATTCCTTACACCAGCCTTGCTTCCCCAATTTCATTTGAGTACCCAGCAGTGCATTTTTTTAGTCAATGAGCTGGATATATTTTTAATTTTACTACTGATAATTACTTGTAACATTATATCAGAGATATCGTATAAGATGTAAGGTGGTGGAGGTGTTATTGTTATATGTACTCTTTAGTCGTTGAACATTTAATCACTTCAAGTAGTATCATATGTGTAGTGAATAGTGAGTAGTGAGCAGTGAGTAGTGAGCAGTGAGTGAGCAGTGAGTGAGCAGTGAGTGAGCAGTGAGAGAGAGCTACAGTAGGTTTATTCACAAAAATATATTTATAATTCTATAAAAATTTCAAGGTTAACATTTAAAAAGAGTAATGCCTAGTATTCGACATGAGTAGTGGAAGCTTCACTAGTGAGTGCTACAGTACTTAGTGAGTGGGTATAAAAGTACTACTATATACCTTGACTATATAGTGATACACCTAGCAGCGCGCATTGATACTACGTCCCCTCCATTACGTACGCCATGAACATTGACGGCATCGACCCGTCGGGAGTCCGGCAACTTCTCCTCCAACACTCGCTTCTGCCGCTCGTGTCCATTGCTTCGTCGCATAATGCGGACCGGGTGTTCCAGACCCAGTGCAACAACCTGCTGGTGTCGTGTCTCCAGATCATCAAGCCCTATGGCAACAATGCCTTGTACCCGGCGTACCACCAAGGATACCGCATTACCAATACATCGTTGATCACGAAAAACTATACGCTGTTCCCGGTCCGCTTTGAGCTGCCGTTGACCGACCTCTTGGCTCTTCATAGTCAGAATGACGATAAGATCAAGTCGCTTTTTAGTATATCGTCGCTAGAGTTGGTGTTGCAGTCGCTTAGCAACTCACAAACCGATCTCTATGCCGAGATGTTCCAGAAAATCATCTCCTCCAACCGCATTGTGCTGTTTGATACCTTCAATCACCCAGTACTGCAGGTTTTCGTGGTGGATATGGCCACGGATTCGTTGGACTCCGTGCGTTCTATGATTGTAGAGTTCCGCAACTACCGATTTCCCAAATACTTCCAGATCTCCGACTTGTTGATCCATGTGTTTGTGTTGTATGATGCTGCTGTGGCCCTGTCTGATGTGGCCGACTACCAGGAACTGCTCCGTTCCGAACTCTCGGTGTACTCCACAGCTATACCACTTCCAAAGGTGGATTCAGAAACAACAGAAAAAACTCCGGAGGCTGACGCTATTTTTAGGTTGCCTCAGGATGAAAACCTGACGATAGAGCAGGAGGTACAGGCCATTACGCTCCAGAAGAGCCACGAAGAGCCTAAATGGCTCGATCTCCCCAAGGATTTGGATACGACGCTCAGAACAAAAATCCATGAGTTTCTCTCCTACCAATTGATCCCACACATGGAGCGCAAGATCCGCACGTGGGACGACTCGGTGCTTTCGCCTAAGAAATCCATAACGGGCCGCTTTTTCTCCGTCTCCAGAAAGCTCTTCAACAACGATCACAGCCCCACCAACAACAGCACAACCCCTGGCTCCTACAATACACAGGGCAATTTCTATCACCGCTCAGCACCCGAACAGATCATCCGCAAACTAGCAGATTGGTCGTTGATGCTCAAGGACTTCAAGTACGCATACTCCACTTACGACTTCATCAAGAAAACCTTCACCAACGACAAGGCTTGGGTGTACGTTGCAGCCAGCCAGGAAATGTGTATCATGTCACTTCTCTTGGCCCAAACCCAGCAGCTCACCTCAGACACTCTTCCTCTGCGGCCCGATAAGAACTTGCTCCGAAAAATCCGCCACGATATCATCGAGCCCTACATCGACAACCTATCATATACGTTCAAACTGCGGTACAACATCAAGACCTATGCCATCCGAACATACATCATTGTGGCGGAGTTGCTCATGCACATGAGCATCATGTTCAACATTCCGTGGTGGTGGAGTGATTTGATCGAGACGTACTTCTTGAAAATTGTCTATGAAATGGATACACATGTGTCTCATGGCAATGACGAGCCCAAGGCCACACGGGCCATTCTCTACGAAAGACTAGGATTTGCAAAGCTCAACAGCAATACGGTGCCAACGCCCTACATGCAGAGCATCATCGATATCTTTGAAAAAGGCATAGTTCCCGCAAAAGTGCCCGACGTCGAGGAAGGCTTTTACAAGAATCCCAACAAGTTGCTACCCAACAACGATGCAGGTATAGAGGGCTTGACGTGGTTCCGCAAGAGTGCATTATGGTACATCCTCTCGATGAGGGAATGGGCAGCCATGGCCAACGTACGGGAAGTGCAGAGGTTGATGAAGAGCATAAAGATTCCGTATGATTTGGAGAGTGTGAAGGATCAGGAATCGTGGTTCAAGCGTGACGATCTCGTATTAAGCAGACTAAGAGAGTTGAGTCAGTCTTGAAGGAGGATGGAAAAGAGGAAAAAAGAATATTTTGAGGGCTCTAAATAACTGAACATGAAGAGTTAAGAATTCAGATTTTGACAAGATCAGAGTTCTGTTATTCATGGTGAACCATAGTTCATCCGAGGTGACACCAAATGCGGAATATCCCGAGAAACCAAGCAAATTGAAAGTTCTAATTGGATAGAAAACTTGAACGAAGAATTTTTAGCTGCTTTGACTGGAGAAATCTGGATGGATTGGGTGTTCTGATTGATGAAGTACTGGGGATCATGAAGTACCTGCATACACCACATGCCAATGCACATGGACCAATGCGCTCGACATTACTGAAGACTACACCATGTTCAGCAGACTCCAGACCATTTCCAGCAGATCCACTACTATTTCCAGCAAATTGCATTGCAGCAACACGAATTCCTGCAGATTGATTCCCCTCTCCAGCAATTTGCACAACTCCATCAAATCAAATGCACCTTTCACAAGACTATATTCTGTGAGGGCCAAGAAAACACCCACTTTCCGGGACCTCTTCCACACACCAGTGTTCAAAACGCTCTTCCTTACACTAGTGTTTGGGTCGGTGGTGGTGGAGTGCACCAAGAACAGAAAGGAGATCGAGGGCTTGCAGGCGGCATACGGGGCCAAGAATAGGGTGCTTCGAGAAGTCACCCACAAGATCAAGGCCAAGGAGCCCGTGGACGTGGCCCTGGAACTTAATGTGGCAAATTCCATGACCAGAAACAAGTACCATTCGGTGACTGATGTGCAACTAGACCAGAGCTTCGAGGATTTCTTGAAGATGGCCGACGATGACCTTGATAATGCTTTTGAAGTAGAGGAGCACGCTTATGTGCCAGAACCACAGCTAGCTTCTTCTCTGGAGAGAAAGAATACCTCCAAGTTTCTTTAAATTGGCCAGAAATGTATTATGAGCCAATCATGAGCCAAGAATGAGCTTATAATGAATACGCATAGCGACAGCTTATCTCCTATACTAATGATTAATAGAGATTAGTGATGTACTAATCGGGATATGTGGTTCATAATGATCTTTCTGAACCTACTGACTATTTTCTACTTTTCTCTCTTTACCCACTTCTAGAGTAGTTAGTGTAAATAGATGTATCTTTATGGTTTGATAGTCTCCAGAGCCAGTCATTTAAGGAAATCTGAATGTATTTATGTCTATTCTCTTATCTGTCTATTACTTTGTGATGGTCCTTTCTTAAACTAGAGCCACCTTTTTGACCAGACGACGGTGCAAATCGCCGGACTCCTGGACCTTGCCCTCGACTACCAAACGCCGGATACTTTCGTTCAAATCGTGGTTCTCCACCCGGACACTCAGCTTTTCGTTGATTCTCGTCATCAAATCCGTATACCGCACCGGCACACCGCTTTCGAGAAGCAGCATCACCTCGTGGTCCAAGTCCTCACGCATTCTTCTTTGAGCGGACGTAGTACCGGTCTGGACCATATCCATATCAATCCGTCCGGTGATTGGATCCGTAGCATAGTCCTTGATGGCGGACTTGATGAGCCGCACAGCCTCCTTGACGTCGATGAGCTCCACGTGCTGGCTGAGCCTCATTTTGGCGTGTGCCTCTGCCAACCGGATCATCGATTCGAGCTGTCTGGTGGTGGCCGTTATTCTCTTCTCCGAAGACCTCAGGTCGTCTCCCAACTTTCTCATATCCACGTACGCACGCACCAACTCGTTCTTGCTCTCGTTGGTAAGCACTGGGTTCATGTTCTCCTTGGCGTACTGGATGTACGCACTCAAGAGTTCCACGGGTAGAATGGTGTATGCAGACACCGACTCCGGCACGTCCTCCAAGTACATGTCGGTGATGTGGCTGGCCAACTGCCGGTCGATGGTTTCGTCCACTTTGTCCAAAATTAAGTACACAAGGTCGAAACGAGAGAGCAATGGTGGGGGCAAGTCGATGTTGGATGTCACTGGTAGGTTGGGGTCGTATCTGGAGTTGATGGGATTTGCCGATGCCAAAATAGATGTCCGTGCATTCAACGTGGTGATAATACCTGCCTTGGCAATAGAAATGGTCTGTTGTTCCATAACTTCATGCAACACTGACCGTGTGGTATCGCTCATCTTGTCAAACTCATCAATACAACACACACCACCATCAGAAAGAACCAATGCTCCTGATTCCAACACCAACTGCTTGGTGTCCACGTCACGTGTGATGTAAGCAGTCAAACCCACTGCAGAGGATCCTTTTCCTGAGGTGTACACTCCACGAGGAGCGATCTTGTGCACATATTGCAAGATCTGCGACTTGGACGTGGAAGGGTCTCCGCAAAGAAGAATGTTGACGTCTCCTCTGTAGCGACCACCTTTCTTGAACTGCTTATTGGTGCCTCCAAACAATTGCAAGAGAATACCCTTCTTGACGTCATCCATCTCGTAAATGGATGGAGCCAAAGACCGTGCCAACACCTCGTACACATCATCTCGCTGGGAGATCTCCTGCACTTTGGCAATGGTCTCTGCTGAAAGCTTTCTTGTTTGTTCCACCTCCTCGCTCTCGGTGGCCTGTTGCTGGAGCGTGGATGCATCTGCTCCCAAACGCTTGGCATCGATCTTCTTGATGTGCACCACATCCAAGTACGTCTTGTACAAGTTCTTAAGTGCCCTTTGCCGGGTGTTCACACGTACAGGAAGAGAACGGAAGATTCCACACACTTCCACACGGTCTCCGGCTCGACAGGTATCCACTAACTCGTCATATGCACAGAGATTGATGGAGTGAGGGGTTTGTCCATCGGGAACCAAGTCGGGTGTTTCCTGTAATTTGATCACCTGCTTGTCAGCAAAAGACGAGCGGTTGTGCACAATAGCCATGGAGTTCAGCTGGCCACACACTTGACGGGGACACTTTGTGGGTTCAGAAATCACACCACGGTCAATTTCAACGGCAATAGTATGGTCACAAGCACTGCACTTGAAAAAAGCCACCTTCATATCGGGAATAATGGCACTGGCCCGCAACACAAGACCCTTGACACTCACCAACTTATCAATGTCATTGGGGTTCAACTCCCGCATGCCCTTCTTGACGGCATTGATGTTGTAGGGTCTGATGGTGTAGATATTTGTTTCAATATCGTCTATGGATGCAGGAACGGCCAGCGAATCCGAGAACAACGACACCAAGCAGTCCTTGACGGTTTGATCCATGATAGGAATCACCTCCTGTGGGTAATTGATGAGTTGGTAGTACAACTTGCGGGTTCCACCGTAGGCCAAAAGATTGGCAGCGTCCAAGTTGAGGTTGGTGGTGCCCAAGTCCTTCATGAGGTTCAACTGGCCCACGTAGTAGAGCTGCAGGTCCTCCGGGTCCACGGGCTGGTTGTCGGCAATTTTGCGGTACTTCATCTTGAACAGCATCAAAAAGTCCCGGAACGCATTGGTACATTCCTGGATAGACACGTTGGTTCCCCAGATAACACGGACCGGCTCATTGGAGGCATACGCGTCAGACTGAGGCTGCGAGGAGTCCAGCGAGAGGTTCCGAGCCGAAGAAGAGAGATTATGGCCAGCAGAAGACGAGAGATTGTGACCAGTAGAAGATGAGAGCCGGTGATCGAACATACGGCGTTTCATGGGAGACGACGACACGTCGGCATTGATATCGGACCGTACGGGCCGACGCACGATTCTCTCCACCTCCGAGGTCAAGTTATCGGAGCGGGGCGCCGAGATATCCGAAGGGTGGTGGCGGCTGGACGACGTATAGTGGAGAGGAGACGAGATCTCTCTGCGCTGGGAAGACGGGTTATTATCGGAGGCCGGGTTGGAGGAACTGGACGCGAAGAAAAGCGGCGACGACGGAACCGCCGTCTGCGACTGTGATTGCGATTGGCTATTAGACGATTTGGTCCTCAGGTTGGAGTCTGTGGCCTGGGCCAGGCTTCTGACGGGAGACAGCGACATAGTTGAGTTAAGGCAGTGGGATTAATCTGCGAAGTCCAAAGGCGAGAACTCCAGAAAGGTGGGAAGTCTAAATCAGAATTCTGATCTGAAAAGTGGATTAGGAATTCTGGATTGAGATAGATTGAGAATGGATTAGGAGAAACCTGGATTCAATCTTGGAAATGCCGATTGGTTGGGGATCGGTGGTGGAGAAGATGGAAGTAGGAGGTAGAGAAAAAAAGCAGACACGCGCGTAATTAGCTTTCTGTTTCGGGAATAAATGGGCAGTGCATGCAGGTCCAACGCGCTCGAGAAAGACAACCATCTAGCGATAACTCTGTAGCTATATAACTCTATAACTCTATAACTCTATGACTCTATGACTCTATGACTCTATGACTCTATGAATATACTAAGTTTATAACTATACATAGAGCTAAGAAATACTATAACGCTGCATAGAAGTCATAGGGAGTATTGACTGACCACAGGAAAGGAATACTAACTATAGGGTACAGCATTGGGAATGCTATCTATGCGATGCTAACTATGCAAAGGTATTTATGCGAAGGTAACCAACTGGAGATAGTTAATTCAGACTCTTTCAAAACCGTATATTACTTGGTGGTAGGAAGAGATCTCGCTGGTGATGGGATTGCTAAATACTGACAACCATACCTTAGGTCCGCATATTACTATTCTTGATATTTTGCTATCAGAGCTACCCTAGTGTGTTATCTAGGGATCCTAATAGTAGAGTTATATAGAGTTATATAGAGTTATATAGAGTTGTTTAGAGTTAAAGTGGAGTTATAGGGGTCAATTGATTTCAGCTCAGCAGTAGAAGAAGCTTCTTCGGAGGTTCAAGTTCAGGTTCAGGTTCAGGCTTCTTAGGTGTCTTGCTATTGGTAATATAAGGCTGTGCCATACATATAGCTGACATCGAGTGGGTACCTCTGACTGGTACTTATTTTATAGTGGTGATCATATTGATCTTGGTACCAGTGAGTAGCAGTGAGTACTCCCTCTCTCTCTCCCTCTCACTGATTATCCGCACCCACTATTCTAATACTAGCCTTCGCATTGATCGACGAGACCTCGGGAAACCATTATATAACCCATTGTTTCCAATTTCAAGATACCCGGACCCGAATTCTCGTACTATAACTCTCTATTCAACATGCGTGATGGCCTGTAAATGAAAGCCTAGTAGTCAATATTCTTTGTAGTCAGCTTTTCCTCGTCTTCCTCCTCCACCGGAATCCCCCATTCTTCGATTTCAAACTTTTTGCGCCCGTTCTTAAAGGCATACTCGCCATGGGCCTCCATCATCATGCCTCTTTCGGAAAGAACGGGGATCTTGATGATATTCACAAACCCCTGCTGGATCTTGCCCGGCTCGTTCTTGTATGCCCTCTCTATTAATGCCGTCATGTCTGCGTTGAATGGTTGCAAATGCAAGACTCCGTCCATCAACTGCTCGGCCATATGCGTGACGAAACCGTCTCGGGGGTACAATTCCACGGGCAACGAGGCCATGAGCGTGGCGGTGGGACTCAGACTAAGAATGCTCTTGAGCCCATGGAGAAAAGGCACGATGTAGGTGGATAATGTGCACTCGTAGGGGTATATAGAAGGGTTAAGGAGCCCGGGCACCACGATCCGGACCATCCGGCCTTGCTTGGAATGCAATTCCACAATTTTGGCCACATTGTCTATTATTTGGGCAACACTTGTGGGTTGTCCTGCATCCAAACCTCCTACTCCAACAAACGTCATTTCCTGGGCACTTGCACCCGGAACCAAACGTTGAGTAATATCAAATTGAGCAGAGTAGAATTCCAGAGTATCTTCCAGATCTTCTGTTGAACCAGATTTGTCGTTTGCTCGAAGCCCGTACCTCCAAGCAATCTTTAAGTCCTTTTCCACCACATTCGACACATTGACCTTCTGCAGGTCCTTGGCCAACTGGGCCTTTTTCTGCTCCTTGCTATTACCTTTATATTCGCCCGGAAGATCCTTGGCCCATGCAGCAGGGGGACCCACGACCACCACATGGCACGTGACCTTCTTTTCTCGCCGGTTATGGAGCACTCCCTGGGCAGCAAACGCCCGGAGAAGCACCAGTGAAAAGTCCGTAGTGCCAGATTCCTCCACTAGAAGCGACTGGCCAAGCGGCAAGCCCTGGTGCACCAAAATGCGGTCTAGATCCCCGGTTCCTGTGGATACTGTAGGCTGAGAGGACACCGAGGAAGGCCTTACAGCACGATTGAGGAAGATCTTGGGGTTTTCTTGGTCAGCGATGTTTTCGGGATCAGACAGGGCTTTTTTACCCGGAAAAACGGGGGTATTCCCACTTCTGGAAGGAACAACAGGTCTCCCACCAAGAGGAAGCCTGGGTGCGCCCACAGGAGTCCTCCCAAGCCCGGTAGAAAGCGGTTCATTTCTCTTCCTGAACGACATAATCCAGGAAATATCTATATAATTGATATATTTTGGTAGAGTACTTTAGAATAGTACTTCAGAACAGTATTGGATATGGTATGTATTGTGATATAGTATGTATTTTATATATCAGTAGTTCATCTGGTAGTGTGTGTGGAGATGCGATGGCGCGCACTCGGGCCCCAGACCACTCCTCCACCATCGTCACTCCCTACTCCTCAACTCAACTCCACCACAGCCCCGTACCTGACCATAAACCACACCAAATACAAAAGTGTTCAGGTTGACAAGTATAGGAATTTGTTTAAGGAATCCAGTGGAATACACCTACCTGATTAGGAAGTTTACTATTGATCCTATTGGCCAGTCTTGAGTATTGGTTTTAGACACCCGGGATTGGATTCAGTCGTTTTTTGTTGTGTTGGGTATTTTGTTGTGAAAATTTGTTGTGTTGCGTGAGAAATTTGCGTGACTGCGACGTAACTAGTGACCAGTGAGACTATTAAGAGTGAGACTGTGAGAGTGAGACTAAGTTAGGAAAAGGTTACTGAATACGACTAAGTGACCACGACTAAGTGGCTGACTAAGGTGACTGACTAAGGTGACTGACTAAGGTGACTGACTAAGGTGACTGACTAAGTGACTACGACTGAGTGACTGAAAAAGAGCTGACTAAGTGACTGAAAAAGAGTGACTGAAAAAGAGTGACTGACTAAGGTGACTTACCCAGTAACTTTCTGATTGACATTCATTGATTAAAACCTGCTGACTAAGTAAGGGGATATCGCTGACTCTTAGACTCAAGACTCCCAGGCTAAGACTTATAGACTGACGGAGACTCTCTGACTGAGACTCATTGACTGAAACTAAGTGACTGAGCCTCACTGAGAGCAACAAGTGACTGAGATTCTGACTGACTGAGATTCTGACTGAGACGGATAGACAGACAGACTCCGACTCACTATTTGATTGACTCAGACTCATTGACTAAGACCAAGACTCTGACTCACTATTTGATTGACTCAGACTGATTGACCAAGACCAAGACTCTGACTGACTGAGAGTAAGTGACTGAGGCACAATATCTGACTAGCAGAAACTCTTTGAGGCTAACTGAGACCTACAGTTATCTGACTACAGACTACAGACTACAGAAGAGACTACAGCAGAGACTAAGAATGGGCTTCGTGGCTTCTATCCCCGTGACACTACTCAGCACCGGAGCATCGTGCTGTGGAGCAGCCACATGCCTGGCGTTCTGCTCGTCCATAGGAGGCACCTTCCAGTCGTCCACCATGACCCGCGTGGCATACGCCATGCTTCTTCTCGTCAACTCACTTATATCGTGGATTGCACTCTCACCGTTTGTTATTCACCGCTTGGAAAAGATCACATTTGGCTACGTCAACAACCGGTGTGGCCCGGATGGAAAAGAGTGCATTAGCTTTTCGTCGGTCTACCGTATCAACTTGGCCCTTGGCGCAATGCACTTGATGTTGGCGGGGTTGCTAGTCAATGTCAAGACAACACTGAACCCACGGAATGTGATCCAGAACGGTGGGTGGAAATTGAAGCTCTTGACGTGGTTTGGCTTGATGGCCCTCAATTTCTTTGCCATTCCGGATGACTTCTTCGTTTTCTACGGGAACCACATTGCCATTATATTCTCCACCATCTTCTTGGGCATTGGCTTGATTCTCTTGGTGGACTTTGCGCATGCATGGGCCGAAAAGTGCCTTGAGAAAATCGAACTCGAGGAGTTGACTGGGGAGGACGAGTATAATGCTGGCTTCTGGAAGAAACTCTTGATTGGAGGCACCTTGGCCATGTACGTCAGCAGCATTGTGTTGACGATCGTGATGTACTGCTTTTTCGCCGGCGGAGGGTGCAGCATGAACCAGGCGGCTATCTCCATCAATTTGGTGTTGTCGGTGATTATCTCGGCTATTTCCGTCAACCAAAACATCCAGGAATCCAACCCCAATGCTGGCTTGGCCCAGGCCTCCATGGTGGTGTTCTACTGCACCTACCTTGTGCTCAGTGCCGTTGTGTCTGAACCTGACGATAAGATGTGTAACCCATTGGTACGGTCCAAGGGAACACGGACCTTATCGGTCATCTTGGGAGCGTTCTTTACGTTCCTTGCTTTGGCATATACCACCACCAGGGCTGCTAACCTGTCTTTCTACGATACTTCTGCCCCTTCCACGGCCTCAGCTCCAGTGACGAGTGCGCAGCCCAGCGAAAGGACCCAGATGAGGTATGAGGCCATCAAGCAGGCCGTCAGCGAAGGCTCGTTACCCGAGAGTGCTCTTCGCCAAGTGGACCTTTATGACGAGGAAGACTACGACACTGGCACTCCGGTCAAGTACAACTATACGTTGTTCCACGTGATCTTTTTCTTGGCCACTCAGTACATATCCACGCTTCTCACCATCAACGTCACCCAGGACAATGTGGGCGACTTTATTCCTGTGGGCAGGACGTACTTCTCCAGCTGGGTGAAAATCATCAGCTCGTGGGTATGTTTCTTGCTCTATGGCTGGAGCTTAGTGGCGCCCATGATCTGGCCCGACCGCTTCACTGTTTCTCTTTAGTCAGATGGAATTGACTCGTGGTGTGATTTAAAGTTGTGGTTGATTAATGATGGTGGGTATGTGACTGAGTAAGGCTACTGAAATGTATGAATCTGATCTGGAATTCAGAGAGTCTGACTTATGAAGGTTTGCGCTGATACTTTTGTTGCCTTTTTGGGATTTCAACAGCGATTTCTAGTATGGACTAGCCATAACTTTTCATGTCTAGATTCTAAGGTATTGCTGAGGCTGTGATATGCACATCTTGGATTCAATTAAAGTGAGTATCAGGTATTTGCTACTTATTCATCAGTGCGTGCGAGAAGTTACTGACTAGAGAGTTATATCATCACTGGCAGAACCAGAAGTGACACTACTGCAATGTTATGAGCCTGACTATGCAATTGACTATCCATTAGTCTAGCATTCACTGAATGAGTCATGGATCTGATATCATGGAACTAACTAAGGTTGAATCTGAGGGCATAAACTGACTATTGTGAGTCTGACATCGAGGAACTGAAATGCGCAACTAAAATGTGGAACTGAAATGTGGAACTGATTTGTGGAACTGAAATTGTGGAATTGGATGAGTGGTATTTTATTGACTAGTATGAGTCTGATTCTACTGGAGTGAGCCTGATATTCTCTTAACTAAGCGTTCCCTTGACTGACCAGTGTGAGTCTGATTCTACTGCCTATTCTAAGTGCTAGATTCTACGGACTAGTCTCAGAATTATATTCTCCTGACTATGGGTCTATACCAATCAAGCGTTTTGGGATATCCTGACAGTGTGACCACTGAGTTTACTGACATGACTGACCAGGTGTGAGTCCGAATTTGTTCAATTATGAATCTGGATCATGAATCATAAGAAATTAACGAATAACTGATTATGACTGCACAATGAACCAGGAGGACTGGAGAACTGGTACTGGGTACTGATTAGCACTGGCTGCGAATCACGTGCGTGTGCGGTGCAACAGTTGGAGAAAGTGTAGATTACAGTGGGAGGGATAGAGTCAAGAGGTCTCTGAAAAAGAAAAAAAAGACAACGACAAAGACAAACCAAAACCGAAACCGAAACCAAAACCAAAATCCAACCCGACTCCATCCATCCTTTAATGCTCCTTTGCTACTGCAGTTTCCTACCGTGATCCCGGCACCTGCATACAACGGGCGCTCTCGTCATTGGCTCCCGGAAAAATCGCACTTGAAAAAACTACTTCTTCAAGACTCCAACTCCCACCATGTCTGCTATCATCAACAAGGCCACTGGCCTCGTCAACAACGCCGTTGCCAAGTCCACCCAGCTCACCCACGCTGCCATCTACTGGGGCAAGGTCGGCGCTGAGCTCGGCAAAACCGTCTACAAGAGCGAGGGCTTGGCCCCTCCATCCCAGGCACAATTCAAACAAGTCTACGAGCAGTGCTTGAAGCTTGTGCAGTCGCCCAGCGAGCAAAAGGCCTTGTTGCAGAAGATCACAACGATGCAGCCCTCCAAGGAGGCTGCTGCCAAGGCTGCTGTGTACGGTATCCACGGCTTGGCGTTCTTCTCCATTGGAGAGATCATTGGCAGACGTTCTTTCTTCGGCTACCCCTCCGTTGGCCACGAGCACCATTAAGCACCATTTCCACTAGACGTGGACCTTTGCTTCCATGTCCCTTGATGTTCATGGCTGTCTCGGTATATATAGCAGACCACAATACAGGTAGAATAATACAAAGTAGCGAAGAGTGTAAGGAGAAAATTTGGATGGGGTACAGCAATTCCTGTTTGTTTTACAGCAACTCTTCTTTTATTTCTCTTTGAATTTATAGACTAAAGGTACTACTTAGAGTACTAGACAGTAGCACTGTGGAATTATATATACATATGGATATGTATTAAAATCGTTTATATTCTGGGCATTATGTATTTGAACTATAAAATGGTTGCATGTACCATTGATACATTATTTTGACTATTAATGAATAAGAATAGGAAATATAATTTAAAAAAAAATAGTCAAGTATAATATTTTTTACAATACCCATCCTTTTCATCCATACACTATCAATGCTACTGTCTTTTCATACCAGAAGCTGTATTTTGAAGTATATCCCGGTTTGGGTAGTCTGTATTAATTTCCCAATTAGGAAAAAGGGTAGTTACTATGTCTCTTGGTTCAACTTAATACTGTATGAATACGATGTAGTGTTCATGATTCTCAGCAAGTGCTCATAACCACAAGTCTAGTACACCACAAGTGCTCATAACCACAAGTCTAACACAGTGTGATGTAACACTACTACACTAGGCATTTAGTAAGTTTGTGATAGGTTTTTGATGGGATTATATGGTGGTCAGTGCTCATAACCATAAATATATTAGTACAGAATTACTACACCATGACCGAAGGAGTAGCTCTTAATTAGGTCTGATAGTATTGTGGCCAGTGTTCATAACCCAGAAGTACAAGTGCTCACTGGGTATCTTTTCCAATACATATTTATAATGTGTACTATTTTCAGTGCATATATTCTAATTTTGTCGTCTAGTTTCGAAACCACCTTGTCTATGTGTTGTCTTTATTATCTAGTACCCTCACCTACTGTTCTCACTACTTCTATAGTTATGAGTGTACTATTTATTTTATGATTATTCTACAAAAACACATGCTTTTTAGCACTTTAATGCCTTCGAAACTACATTTTTTAGCATTTCACCTTTTTATCTTCCTTAATAGACTACACCCATAGACAAACAGCATAGCCTAATACATTCTGGTGTTATTAGTATTATTTTGGCTAGACTCTAACTCGCCTCTTACCTATTATAAAAGTATTAATACAACATTTTTATTTTACATTTTTTCGTATTGTAAATGGTGTTTATTATTATACATATAATGTTAGGTTCTTTTAAGCAGTAAACTACCTAATCAAGTAGCCAATGCTAATACTCAAGCCAAACCTCAAGGTACTAAATAAATAAATATTACTAGACAAAATTATGAAGTGGAAGTATCTTAATGTACCTCTCCAGTGGTATGCGATAGTGTGACTCATGGTTCATTATGGTATTTAGACCATCACTAATAATTCTAGACGACCACTTTTCCAATACTTGAAGTGTTCTTGCACTCACTTGTCTAAACGTCTATACTACTACTTCTCTTAATATTACTACTACTACCTCTCAGTACTTCCACTACTACTACTAGTACTACTACTACTCCAATACTTCCAGTACTACTACTACTACTACTACTACTACTACTACTACTACTACTACTACTATATACTCTAGTACTACTATATACTCTAGTACTACTCTATAGTTTAATACTAATTTATAGTCGTTGTAGTAATCCCTGAGTTGTAGTTGCCCCTTAGTTGTAGTAATCCCTGAGTTGTAGTTGCCCCTTAGTTGTAGTAATCCCTGAGTTGTAGTTGCCCCTTAGTTGTAGTAATCCCTTAGCTGTAGTAATCCCTTAGCTGTAGTAATCCCTTAGCTGTAGTAAACAGGTTATGGTCTCAAATAGTCAAAGTAGACAGGGTTGGTATCTGGTGTATAGTCCATCAAATGCATCAAGTAACTCTGCAAATCTGTATGGTCTCCGGCTTGAACACATTAAAAAATTTCATTTATTACTACTACTACTACACTACTACTACACTACTACTACACTACTACTACACTACTACTACACTACTACTACACTACTACTACACTACTACTACACTACTACTACACTACTACTACACTACTACTACACTACTACTACACTACTACTACTACTACTACTACTACTACTACTACTACTACTGCTACTACTACTACTACTACTGCTACTACTACTACTACCTCCAGTACTTCCAGTACTACTACTACTACTCGTTCCACTGCTACACCAGTCCATGATTAATACTATCTACTACTATGTCTATGGTGTACTATATGTATATTCTGACTTCTGCGATGTCCAAGTCCATGACTATGCAATCACTATTTCTATTCTCACCAATCCCCGGTTATGATATTGACCACCACTGCCACTGCCATTATGACCACCACTTGTCCTCATTTCTTTCCATAGCCAAATGTGCCCATGACCACTACTACTATTACTACTCTTACTACTACTACTATCACTATTACTATTACTATTACTATTACTATTACTATTACTATTACTATTACTATTACTATTACTATTACTATTACTATTACTATTACTACTATTACTACTATTACTATTACTATTACTACTACTACTAATACTCTCACTACTACTACTCTCACTACTACTACTATTACTATTACTACTAATACTATTACTACTAATACTATTACTATTACTACTACTACTATTACTATTACTACTACTCCTATTACTACTAATACTATTACTATTACTACTACTCCTAATCCTACTACTCCTAATCCTACTACTACTACTACTACTACTATTACTTCCACTACTACTACTAATACTACTAGTAATGCGTTTACTCCAAAAACTGATCACTTGGATAACTTTGGCACACACGTCGCTGGATTCAAGATGGGTCTAACATGGTAGCTAAGTAAATAAAAGACCTACGGAAATGTATAGTGTATAGTGTATAGTGTATAGTGTATAGTGTATAGTGTATAGTGTATAGTGTATAGTGTTTCGTGATGATTCTTCAAAAAGAGGAATGGGCCGTGGTTGAAAACTTCTACAGGAGAGCTGTCGAAGGGTGTAGTAACGGAGATTCAAAAGAGGGCGTAGTAGCATTGGTTTCCAAATAACTGGGCACGTGAGCTCAATCTTTTTATGGGCAGAAATCCACCCATGATGGATCCAACATCAAAATAAAAGAAAAAATGAATACAGATTTGTTAAAATTAGGTTTAGAATTTAATACATCTTCCACAGAACCTATAAGTCCAAGATTCAATTTAGGATATTTTTAGTCATAAATAAATTTAACATGAAACGGTATTTATATTATTGAGCTTGCATACACATTTTTTATTGCACCCTTTTTATTTTTATAACGCATAATTATAAAATATGTAATTTTGTATTGAAAGATGTAGGTGTTGAAACTAGTAATAACGATCAATTAATGAGTCTAATTAACTTAATAGTGTTATGTTCTTTAATAAATTTATGTCTTAATAAGACTTTGCTCGTTGATGGTTCCTCAAGAGAGGAACGGGAGTGGCTTTTATAAATTTGAAAGAACTGTAGTACCGGGGACTCTTCCGGAACAATGGTACGGATGTTCCAGAATACTCGAAAGACTCATTGTGGCACTTCATACAGCGATGGCTGCGACAAGCGTTTGGAATGGTCATTGCTACGGAACAGTTTATTTCTGGACAATACGGAGAGTTGTACCAGCGACCAAAGATTTCCATGGAGAGAGCCAATGCGACCACCTCTAACGACTTGGTGGCTGTGTTGAGAGTGAACAGTGTACCCAACTTTGCCGAGTCCCCAGTGGAGCTTTTCAAAATCTTCCAACGGTCTTTGAACCACCCAGCCAACATCTCCGTGGCCGAGATTTTGGTGCAGTTATCGGTCACTTTCTGCAAGTTTATCAAGAACTACCACATCAACATCTTGTTGCCGGTGTACAACTCGTCACTTGAGCATCTTGAAGCCATTGAGTTCATCAAGTACCTAACCATGCTTTTCAATACATATAGTAGGCTTCATGAATAATCTACTATATTATACTGCACGTCGGGGAAAAACCGTTGTGAGCTAATGCATCGAAACTCCGGTCCGGTATGAAAAAAGCTGGTTTCGTGAGAAGTTCACACAACACAGGTACCATCTGCTGCTGGACCCATTATTCATTGTTTGACATTTTAAACAAGTAGTTTTTGCATCGCCTCCCCTGTCTTTTATTTGCGTCATTGCTATTGCACTCATTGTCCTCTTTATTGTCTCCTGTGAGAACTACTCGATACACTCCTTAGGTATTCACTTCATGATATCACCTCTCGCAGATAAGTCTTTGCATAGTAAGTTATAGTGTAAGCTATAGTCACAGACTAGAGAAAACCGGTGGTGGCGAGAAGTCTCTTGTGGGAGTCTGTCGTATTTACATAAGCAGTAGGGTAGTGTGTATTATCATGGTACTCAGTACTACGACCGATACGATGTAGTGTATCTTACTTAGATTAGAGATTATTTAATTTTCCTGGGGTTTCCAGTTTCCAGATCTCCAGATCACGCAGGACTTAATCTTATTCAGTAGTTCTTTTCATCTAGTTATCCAGCTGAATTTATACAAACCAAAGTTTTTCAAAGTGTAGTTAACTGAATAAACTGAATAAACTGAATAAACTGAATAAACTGAATAAACTGAATAAACTGAATAAACTGATATTCTTATTACGTCAGGTATCCTATTTACTATGTTCATTCGCCAATGAGTCCTTAAGAGGAGGCATCCGAGCAGCTTATATAGCGTTTCAAAAGAGGGAAGGTCTTTGTTAGTATCAGAAAGAGAGGCCTCATAACACCTCATTAGGTGCACTTATGGTGACTCTAAGATAAACTGTTTAAGTGTTTTTTTAGAGTGTTAAAATGTGTTTTTCCAAGTAGTTGGTTCGACCCTACGCTGTTTGTTCCTAACAATGGCCTTTCACACTACACTATACACTATACTATAATATACATTTTACTATACACTACACTACACTATAATATACATTTTACTATACACTACACTACACTATAGTACAGTATTCTATACCATATGTTAGATTCATCATAGGTTGACACACTACACATAGAGCTCTCTACCAATTCAAGATTGCCAATAAATCATCTAGATAAAATAATACTAAACTCCTATACTAAAGGATGCTTTAAAAATAAAAAGGATGATTCTTTAGTATAGTTCTTTAAAAATGAAAAGGATTATTAAATTCCTATACTAAAGGTTTTTTTATAAATAAAAAGGATCCGAGTACGACTGAAGGTTGATCTAACTTGTTGTATACTATATGCACTATAAGGTGTATTATAATGTGTACTACTTGTTGTATATTACTAATTTATACTATAATGTGTACCATTAACGTGTACTACTAATGAATACTATAATGTGTACCACTAACGTGTACTACTAATGAATACTATAATGTGTACTATAATGAATACTTTAATGTGTACTACTAACGTATATTACTAATCAATACTATAAACACCCCAACTCCACATATACCTTTCTACTCTCCAATAACGATCACAAACCTTATGAACTAAACATTGAATGAGTCTCAGAGTATCAGTTCGAGCTCCGCACCCACAGACAAACCCCCACTCGAAGAGAGCGCTGTTCTGTCGGTCCAAAATGAAAAGGATTATTAAAAAGTTGATTTTCAGAAGTATCCTTTTTTACACCTAGTTTTTTCTTAAAATATGAATTGATTTACGAAACCTTTCATTACATTCAAAACAATAATATTATTTTGTCTGAACATTATAAGCTGTAACCCGTGGCTTGAATTATCCATTCACCTTACTCGTGACATGGCGTCCAACTAGCACTTCTCTGGTATTCAAAGGGTAGCTATATGATTAACCGGATCCCATCTATTGGGAACCCATCAACGAGAACATAATCCCAAGTCCTAGGCTTTTCAAGAATCTAACAACTATACACTATATTATACACTATACTGTAATTTTATACTATACTATACTATACTATACTATACTATACTATACTATACTATACTATACTATACTATACTATACTATACTATACTATACT
>NKZC01000146.1:0-40395 GCA_002374385.1 Metschnikowia borealis
TATTTTAGGCAGGGCTTTTGGTTTCAACAAGATGTGAAGCATTACTTGTATGCAGATCCGGAGATACTGAAGGAGTAAAGTCCCGGGGTCAAGCCCAACTAGTGGTAAAGAAGTCAATATTCGGTGGTTACTTCTGGTAGTAAATGATTGATACGGGTAGTCTCATCTCTATATACTATCTTGTATATTGTGTGATACGCTACTGGTCTACTGGTCTACTGGTCTACTGGTCTACTGGTCTGATGCACAGTAGGATTTCTGGTCTATATTGTTCTAGTATATATTGTTCTAGTCTATATTATTCTAGTCTATAGTGTATTCTTGAATACGTCTAGTACTGGGGTTATGTTCATTGATGCACTCCCAAGAAGTGAGAATTAGTACTTATATAGCTAACCTGGTACCAGAGAAGTGGGGCAAGGTGGTTAAAAGCCATGTCACCAGGTAAGGATGAGATAGTATGATAGAATAATAGAGTATGAGAGAATATGAGAGTATAATAGAATATGTTAGAATAATAGAGTATAATAGAGAATGATACAGTATGATACAGTATGATAGAATATGAGAGTATGATAGAATATGAGAGTATGATACAGTATGATAGAATAATAGAGAATGATACAGTATGATACAGTATGAGAATATGAGAGTATCAAAAGCTACAACTGTCAATGAGCACCTAGCATGTATGGAGGAAAGGTACTTCGTGGATAACTTAAGATTAAGCTTATTGAATGAACATCAGAACCTTCTATTACCTGAGAGTAACCATCACCACATTATTACCTGACCAGGCGAGTTACTACTAAAAGTAGCCTCTCAGAAGATTCCAGAATACCGTTAAGTCATCGTTCCTGGAAGATCCTTATACTTTAGAAGCCCGTTAGAAGCTTACACACACTGCGAAGATAGCCTAGAGCCTCAGGTCGCATAATAATTCTACATTTGGTGAATTAGCTAAAACTTGTATAATAGAGTATGATCAGTATGATAGAGTAATAGAGTATAGAGAGTATAGAGAGTATGAGAGAGTATAGAGAGTATAGAGAGTATAGAGAGTATGAGAGAGTATAATAGAGTATGAGAGAGTATAATAGAGTATGAGAGAGTATAATAGAGTATGATCAGTATGATAGAGTAATAGAGTATGAGAGAATATGAGAGAGTATAATAGAATATGAGAGAGTATGAGAGAGTATGAGAGAGTATGAGGATGAGTCCAAGTCACGGGGTATGGTGCTTTGGACGAGTCATTGGCATTCGTAGGCTCGATAATACCTCTATGGGTAGTGGGTTTACCCATGGTAGGTCTAACAATTACTATCTATTATCTACTGTATATTATTAATTACTATCTATTAGTAATTACTATATATTATTAAGTACTAATCACTATATATTATTAAGTACTATCTTTTGAGAATTACTATCTATTACTATATGTTATCTATGACTAAATACTAATTACTATATATCACTAATTACTAATTACTATATATCAATAATTACTATATATCACTAATTACTATCTATTAGCCATTACTAATTACTAATTACTAATTACTATATATCACTAATTACTCTCTATTACTATACATTATCTATATATCACTAATTACTCTCTATTACTATACATTATCTATTACTATATATTATATGACTAATTACTATATGTTATCTATGACTAATTACTAATTAATATATATCTGTCAGATCCGCCATGGGTATTAATCGACCTATGGAGGGATTAGAAAGTCTCTCTGCCCGATACTAATTAGGGCCGCTACGAACGCCGTCTCAGCTTTTTACCATCAACAATGATGGCCCTTTTTCGAAGATGCCAAGAACAATCATCACCATTGTTCTTGGTGAAGAGTTTTCACTGCCACGTTTCTCTCCAAAAGCTATATAAATCGCACTGGTTCCTCTTGGTGAAGAACCATCAACGGATAAATAGATAACTTAGTACAATACGTTCAACAAGTTACTAACAATATCACTAATTACTATATATCACTAATTACTATCTATCTATTACTAATTACTAATTACTATCTATCTATTACTATCTATCTATTACTATCTAATACCTATTGCTATCCATTACTAATGACTATCTATTACTAATTACTATCCATTACTAATTACTCTCTATTACTATACATTATCTATTACTATATATTATATCACTAATTACTATATGTTATCTATGACTCATTACTATCTATTAGCCATTACTAATTACTAATTACTTTCTATCTATTACTATCTATCTATTACTATCTATCTATTACCATCTAATACCTATTACTATCTATCTATTACTATCTATCTATTACAATCTAATACCTATTACTATCCATTACTATCTCCTTTTGTGCTCTACTGAGTCCAGCAGCATGGAGTCGACTTCTTGGTTTCTCCGGTATTTAGTGTTTTCAAAATGTTTCAAACACACTGGCAAAATTAAACAACCAATAAGAGTGTACGTGTATAGTGTATAGAGTGGTAAAGTAGTATGGTTTACAGAGCAAATATCTATACTCTACACACACGACTACCAAGAGTATTTACTAGAATTTAAGGACAAAAATCAGAAAGGTCCCAAAATCAGAAAGGTCCCAAAATCACCTAGTCTAAATATCACCTAAATAAGGAAAAGCTTCACCTGGGAACACGACTCTTGGGAAGCTACAAAATGCTAGTAAAAAAAGTAGTGAGAACTTAAAGTATTCAAACGATTGGCTCAAACTATCTTAGTATATGCCAGTGTCTTGCACACGGAGCATCACTGGTCTGCACATCTACCAAGTACTCTGACTCCGTACATGCTGGGTACTTGTTGACCACAGCTCCATTCGGATTAGCCGGATGATCGTTCTTGCGTCCAGATTTAGTTCAGTGAAGCAGGGTTTTTCTTGTCCAAGAAGTCAGCAACCTCACCGAAACACTTTTCGGGGAACATCTTGAAACTCCCAAATAAAGTCTTGCATTCGAAAGACGTTTTGGATACATCGGAGAACCGCCTGTCCTGTCCATCCAATTCTTTGATGAATTCATACACACAATCAGGAGATTGAGTATTCATTTCAGCCAAATTTTGACACTGTTTGTCGGAAACGAATTCTTCTTTCGATGGCGGTCTAATAGGATTCGTACTTATGACTATAATGCGAAGGCTCAAAGATTCGAAATGAAGTGTTTCTGTGAAGTCCCTGTAAATATTTGAAAGAGTACTTTTTGAGTCTTTGGTTTGTTGAAATTTCCTAATTTGGTTTGAAACATTCTGCTGCGCTGGTTCAATACTTTTGAAAACCACTGTAATTATATTCTAACTCCCCAGAGTTATTTAAGTGCGGCTGGTCGATACGTTGAAAACGACTTCAAAGATGGAAATTGGGGGTTAAATTGATGTCAGGCACTGCTACCTTGACAAAAATCTGGGACGCTAGCTGCTTTGTTCCAGAGATGTGTCTAATTGGTTGACTTTTTTCCAGAGAATTTTAGTTGAATGTCTCTCTGAAAATATCCTTTATTTCTTTTGGAGCATATAAGTGGACTTAGCTTTGAGAAGCATTCGACTTTATGACGTTAATACAATATGGTTTAAGAGTGTTCTGTCAAAACTGTACTCGGTTATGCCAGAAACAACTCAACAAAATGCTCCTTTTGTCAATGGTGAATTATGGGAATTAGCTTTTAAGATACTGAAAGATATTATTCTGGGTATATTTAGTATATATACGAGGTCTGTGGGTATTGAATGGTGGTGCCAGTTAAGTCTGGCCGGGTCCACATCCGGGCTCTGAATTGCCATCAAAAAATTGAGCCTTCAAACATCCAAGGTAAAGCTTTGTCGTTTGATACCTCGGGATCTATACAGTACTCGAGTACCTGGGACACTCATCCACATGTGCAGTGCACTACCCATGATGGGTCTAAGAGCCAGTTTAAATAGTATAAAGGCGATATTGGAAAAGTAGAATATTGGAAAAGTAGAATATTGGAGAAGTAGAATATTGGGAAAATAGAATATTAGAAAAATAGAATATTGGGAAAATAGAATATTAGAAAAATAGAATATTAGAAAGGCGATATTAGAAAAGTAGAATACTAGAAAAATAGAATATTAGAAAGTAGAATATTAGAAAAGTAGAATATTGGAAAAGTAGAATATTGGAAAGTAGAATATTATAAAAGTAGAATATTGGAAAAGTAGAATATTGGAAAAGTAGAATATTGGAAAAGTAGAGTATTAGAAAAAAAAAATATTGGAAAAGTAGAATATTGGAAAAGTAGAATATTAGAAAAATAGAATATTAGAAAAGTAGAATATTAGAAAAATAGAATATTGGAAAAGTAGAATATTAGAAAGTAGAATATTAGAAAAATAGAATATTGGAAAAGTAGAATATCAGAAAAGTAGAATATTAGAAAGTAGAATATTGGAAAAATAGAATATCAGAAAAGTACAATATTAAACTCTTTTTCAACACTAGATCTGATTTGGAATTGAATAATTTATTATGACTAAAACATAAGCTACAGTAGGGGCTAATCTAAAAGAAATGTAAACATATTATTAAAGAAACTAATCTAATAGGTTTTCTATAGTCGGAAGAGAAAAGGAGATACCAAGAAGACTGGAAAAGTGGTGAACTTTTATTGCTTTTCAAAATACATTAAGGTCTGTGTGCAAGAATTGATGATAAATATTGCTCACTGATTTAGCACCAGTTGGTATTTTTTCGCACACCAACAGAAATCGGACCATAATAGGAACATGAAACAGCGAAACAGCGAAACAACGAAACAAAGAAACAACGAAACAACGAAACAACGAAACAAACATGAAACAAACGTGAAACAAACATGAAACAAACATGAAACAAACGTGAAACAAACGTGAAACAACGAAACAAACGTGAAACAACGAAACAACGAAACTAACATGAAAAGTTTGGCCATAGGATTTCATTGATCAGTAGAACCTCAATCGTATATACAGAGACTTCATTCTTTACATACGGTCGTGACCGACTACTATGATCTACAGGTACACATTACAGGTCTTGTAGTGTAATCTGTGACCAGTGACCAGTAACTACGGGCTTGATGGCAATGACGATCCATTGATCTATTTAGATGAGGCCAAGCACACCACGTGTACCTAGACAGCATACTTCTTGGTCCACTCGCGCGCGTTCGTCTCGTACTTGGCTCTGTCCAGCTTGTACACGTGAGCAATCTCCGGCACCAAAGGATCGTCGGGGTTTGCATCCGTCAATAACGAGCAGATCGACAAAAGTACCTTGGAGATGGTGAGTGCGGGCGACCACTGCTCCTTCAAGATATCTAGACAGATGGACCCAGACCCGTTGATGTTAGGATGGTAAATCTTCGTGGTGAAGTTGACCTTAGGGGCCTTGAAGGGGTAGTCTGTGGGGAAGTGAATCGAGAGGAAGAACACTCCGCCGGCATAGGGCGAGTCTGGAGGGCCCATGATCGATGCTTGCCAATGGTACAAATCATCTCCAACGGGGCCTGCAGAGCACGACGATGGTGGGTCTCTATTGGTTAGTATCTGTGATATTTAGCACCGACTCCTTTTCTCCGCCTACTTCACGAGACCTTCTCTTAGCGGTCTTAGACCTGGTCTGGATCTGTTTTGGATCTGGACTTGGTCCGGATCTAATCTTGGATCGGTCCTGGATCGGACTTACTAACTCCGGTCTTGACGTGACCTGGGCCCAAACAGATCCAGACGTGTTTTGACATTCACCACAACCTTAGCCTTGACGTCATTCACGTTGGCGGTGCACTGATCTCGGGGGTTGGAGCTCCTTCAAATTTACGACCAAATTGACGCCAAGGAACGCCAAGGAACGCCAAAGAAGAAACGAACGCGGGGACAAGGAGGCGGGGAGGACCGGGAAAAAAGAAAGGGTATTCCCCATCTAGACACCGGCTTAATCAATCAACATACCTTCCTAAGTCGAGCAACTCTTTGTTAATACGCTTTAAGGACATTTGGGGCTATTATGGTGTGAATTATCTATGGAAGAAAAAAAGTGAGGCAAACTCTCGGGAAAAAATCCGTTGCGAATCAGCAATACCGCTTGGGGCTCGGTACTGCACACAAAACTCCTACCTAGGCACCCCCACCGTCTTCTTGTACCCGGGTTTTCGATTTCTTTCAATTTGTTTGGGTTTTCAAAGTGTAATTTCTGCCAAATGGCCTTGGGTTGTGGAAATTCGGCGAAAAAATGGAATTTCAACGAAAAATTGAAATTTGAAAAAAAAAATCACGTGTGACATTGTCACGTGACCTTACAAGGAATGCTGCGAATCCCTCTTTACTGGCTCCTGAACCGCTACAAAGACAAGGAGATTTTTATAGGTTTGTGGTATGTTTGGTATACCCGGTGCACGGGCTCCTAACGCCATTGTTTCGCCAAAGTTTCACGAGCAATTGACGAGCGTTTCAGGCGTGTTTCATTGTTCATGCATCATTGTTTCACCCCGTTGAGGCCAACACCACCACGCAAATTTAGTGTTGAGCATTAAAGCTCCTGAAACTGTTTCGTTTTGAGGAAAGGGAGGGTTCAAGTTAAGTGATCCACTCTAAAAGAAGCGGGTGGTAAAGGACACGTCAACGCCACGTCTTGGGAGGTCAGGTGACGGGGAACGTGATGCGAGTCATGTGAATTGAAAACACGTGATATTAACTCACATATCCTTGTATCACGTGACGCGGTCGCGTGATATACACACACGCGCTAAAACGCATGTGACTAGATCACGGGCTTCTCACGTGCACATACCCGCATCATCACCGTGATATTTGTGGGGCTACAACATCAAGAATACGGCTGTGTTTAAAGCTATGGCGGATTCTAGGCTGGATCAAAATCCCCCAAAAGCTATCGATGCAAAAACACGGGGATACGTGACCCCCGGATCGGGCCACGGCCACTTCGGAGTTCTCAACTCTCCGCCCGAAATCGGCCAGATCAATGCCCGCTTCAGAGCGACCCGGAAATCGAGGGAAGGGTGTCAGACATGCAAATTCCGGAAAAAAAAGTGTGACGATAAGAAGCCTGTGTGCAGTGACTGCCAGAGACTAGGCAAGGAGTGTGTATGGGTGGACTATTCCTCCATGAATAAGGAAGAGATCCGGTTACTACGACAGAAAGTGCAAGAGAAGGAGCGCAATTTGAAGTTGCGCAAGAGGAAGAAGACGAGAGTTTCCAATTCGGCTTCTAAAAGCGCTTCTGATGTTAAAAGTCTTGGTAATGGAAATGGAAAGATAATGCGGGAAAACTGTTTGGGTAGGGGAAAAAGCGTGGATGATGGTGCTGGTGTACTGCTCAGTTCAAGCTCAGATTCACCCGATAAGTTTATTAAAAATGATGTTGATGTGAATGGGAATTATGGTCTAGAACCGGGACTACAGCCGGGACTAGACCCAGGCCTAAAACAAGGAGCTGCAATAGGTCCCGAAACAGGACCTGAACCACATGCAAAACATAGATCAATATATCCCAGTGCATCTTTCCCCAGTGCATCTTTCCCCAGTGCATCTTTCCCCAGTGCATCTTTCCCCAGTCCTTCCTTCCCCAGTCCTTCCTTTCCCAGTGATTCTCCTGGTGACTCAAATGCACTCATCAAGCCGAAACAATCACCCATTTTAAATGTTCTAGACCACTTTGGTGGTACAGATCCCGGGTTTGACAGTCCAATGGTTTTTCAGGAACGACTGTTTGAAGAACCAAACGGTTATTCACATATGAATGGCTATGACGTTAACCATCGGCCTGTTTCAGGTAGTGGTCCTGCACACAACACTGGCTCTGCATCCACGGACCGCATTACTTCCTTTTCCAACTTCTTCAAGGCTACTAATGGCCATGATCTGGAAAGTTCACTGGCATTTCTTCACTTCCTCAAAGACTTATCCCAATCCAATGCTGCTTCCCCAAAACTCACCATACAGGAAGTCCTGGATACACAGAACCTGGACCAACAAAATCTAGATTCCCAAGTGCTGCATCCACAAAATTCAGATCTGCTACAAAATCTGGGCCCTGGTGCTGTTCTGGTTTTTTCTCCAAACGACACCTTTTCCAAGCTTCACATGCTGCCCATGAAACTAGCGTCCGATGCAGATAACCATTTTAATGGCATACAGCTTTATGACCTAGCGTCTGGGTTCTTGTCCTCACATTCTCCATCTCCTCAGCCGTCATTATCGCTTCTTCCCGAACTCGGATCCCAGGATCTTTATCTTTATAATTACTACTGCGAGACGCTCTCCAAGAAGGTGTCAATTGCACCTTCCACCAATGTGGACTCCAATTCTTACCAAAGGATATTTCTTCCGTTGGCCCAAAAGGATAAGGGTGTGTTGTATGGGATTTTGGCATGGGCAGGGTTCCATTTGGGGGGAAAATGGATGGCTGAAGGGTCACAATATGCAAAACTAGCAGCTAGTCACCTTAACGATTCGCTAGTCGGAGGGTTCATTGAGGATGAAGCCGTTTTAGAAGCACCCAAGGCTCCAAACCCGAAAAACGGGGGGAAAAATGGCCAAATCAACCGCAGAGCGATTGTCAATAAGCTCGCCACGCTTCTTATTCTCTGTGGAGCTGAAATATGCAGGGGTGATATCAAATATTGGTCTGTGTTCCTCAAATGGGGAGCCAATCTCCTCAAAATGAATGGTGGTATCTTAAACTTCAACAATAATAAGGAAGAGCACTGGCTCATCTCCAACTTCGCCTACCACGACCTCTTGGCCAGTTCCAACGTGAAGAGAGGTACATATTTCCCCACAGAAGTGTATTCAGAGATTTTCCGGGACAAGGCGGGCATTTCCCGTGGAAATATCAACCCGTTGCTTGGAGTATCGAAATCTCTTTTCAAAGCCATTGGGGATATCAGTCAGTTGCAGCGGGAAGCCAAAAACGGCGATATAGATAAGTTCTCGGGGGCCGCAAACAATCATAACGCAACAGAGCCGTCCGTGCTTGACGAGGAACTCGAACCAGCGTCGGGAGGACTTTTGCCGAAGAAAACGGACCCCGAATGGCGGCGCAGGAGGTTTGCCCATATTTCGTTGATTGCAGAAAAAGCACAGCAGCTTGAAACCATGATCAACGGGCTCAACCCCGAATCGGAGGACCTCGAAAACCTCTCGGAGTCCGATTGGGAGCTCCAGCTCACGTCTTTCGAGGCGCTCAAGTTGACCTGCAAATTGTACCTCCGGCAAGCAGTCTTGAGGACCAATCCATCATCATTACAGAGCCGAGTTTTGACTTCAAAGCTTATAGACCGCATCGATGCGTTGCTCCATACTTCAGTGCAGGGAGCCCTAGTCTTCCCGATTTTCATGGCAGGCATCCACTGTGTGTCCACGCAAGAACGGGAGCTCATGCGGCTGCGGTTTGATGATTTCATGAAATCTTACGGGCCCTGGAACGTGGTGCGTGTGAAGGCCGTGGTGGAGAAGGTATGGATGATCAATTCCATGGGCGACCTTGCGGTGGACTGGAACGAGATGTTGGACGAAATGGGCTGGGAGGTGAATTTTGCATAAACATTCAGGTCGATTCAGGTCAGAATCGGGCAGAATCGGGCAGAATAATAAAGCGAAGGCATAATGGTACAGGATGGTATTCAGGGTACAGTGATGATACTATGGTGCTGTGGTGCTGTGGTGCTGTGGCACTCTGGCAAATAATAATATGGCATTGTCTGTATGAGTCAAAAGGATAAGACGGAATAGGCCTACAGATTCATACACTACCATCTTGAAGAGCCCACTATTGGAATGCTAGACAGGTACGCTGACTGTTAGAATGATGACTGGTATTAGTGGGCCAGGACAGGTCAGATCTACAATTAGAGTGGTCGTGGACTATACTGCAGGCTGGTAGGCAATAGCCTATTACTTAAAAACATGCCTATCAACAGTAGGTATTACGAGGAACGTATTGGTTCAGCGTATACCGTCTGGTGCTAGCATTCTTGTACTTGCCAACAAGAAACCAACGAAACTGGGGAATGCGATGTGACGGACTCGAAGCATATTGCAGTCGAACTCCTCAGTCATCATAGGAACACCTAGTAATTCTATAGTCACACCTAGTAATTCTATAGTAACACCTAGTAATTCTATAGTCACACCTAGTAATTCTATAGTAACACCTAGTAATTATATAGCAATTTTATAGTCATACTTCGTTATGCTATAGTCAAAAATCTTATTCTGTGTCATGAGAAGATATCACCGGGGCTTTACTCCTTACGATCCCGACAAAACTGATATCGTATAGGAGCTCATTCCATAAATTTTATTTCCTCAAATTCCCGACACTGATCATGCAAACGAAACAAGATTGTTGGATTTATGTTCCAGGGAGAGAAATTGATGACTAAACGGATTATTTACCACAAAATAAATATCAAAATTTAAAACTACCGTGTATTTAAAATCACAAGAAGTTTTCAAATTATTGATCATGAGTTCAGTTAATTGTACTTGTAAACGTCTCCATGAGGGAATTCATTGAATCCGGAACTGATTGCATTGTGGGGCAGGGTCACAGCCTTGTAATTTGATTTTGCAAAAGTCGATGGTGTGTTGGAGGTGTTTAGTTCTTTATCACTTTTGATTTCAGTCAACAAAGGGGTTCCATGAGCTTTGTCATAAGGAAAGAAGTAGATATCCACTTCAAAGCATTGTTCACCATGTGGAATCCTTAATTCGTAGAAAATCGTGGGTATGTTGCTGTATGTGGTTGGTTTGCACGAATAAAAAGGACCATTTGAAAGCTGGTGTTCACTATCTAATTGCAAAGCTATGGGATTGACAGTGGACCCGAACACAATTAACGGCTTGACAAACCCTACCGCCTCTCGATTGGGACTATAAGCGTGATTGTCTTTGGTTAAGTTGAACTCGGTAGGGGAGGCCAGGGAGTCGCCGTAAGAAAATACAGTCATAGAACCCTGGGATCCTGTGAAACTTCCTTGAAAGTGGTATAAAAGTGTCATTAACCTTTGCAAAGAAGACCCATGATTTGAAGGAGTCTGCCCACGTAGTAGACACAATAAGTGAGACGAAAAACAAGTAAATTGTCTTCATTACGGCGATCTGGAGAAAGGATGCCTACGTATTTATATCCACCAGAGACCGAGGTTCATTCAGAGAAGTTTAAAATCAGTCAAGCTATTTTAAAATCAGTCAAGCTATTTTAAAATCAGTCAAGCTATCTTCAAAATCAGTCAAGCTATTTTAAAATCAGTCAAGCTATCTTCAAAATTGGTTCTTCTGCACAGACCAAATACCCGAACAATCACACCTTTGGTTGGTTACCGGTCATGCTGTAACCACAATGAAAAAAGATATATGTTTCAAGACCAAATTAAGGTTTTATTTTTTTGGGGTTGGGAAATTATTAACGCAAATGGACATGTGACATACCTATATTGAAATTCATTGGATATTATTCTAAAAATAATCTACTAGTACACTATTAAAGTGCTGTATAGTACAGTGGTACAGTGCTGTATAGTACAGTGGTACAGTGCTGTATAGTACAGTGGTACAGTGCTGTATAGTACACTAGTACAGTGGTTTATAGTACACTAGTACATTTCTGTCTAGTAGAGGAAGATTTCTCGGTAGATGTCTTAGGCACCAAGGAAGTTCTGATGGTATCACCTGTGCTATTACACTACTACACTAATATACTACTACACTAATATACTACTACACTAATATACTACTACACTAATATACTACTACACTAATATACTACACTAATATACTACTACACTAATATACTACACTAATATACTACTACACTAATATACTACACTAATATACTGCTACACTAATATACTACACTAATATACTACTACACTAATATACTACTACACTAATATGCTACACTACTACACTTGTTAGTTTCTTGAAAAATCGAATACTGCGAGTTATGTTCATTCGTTGATGCTTCTTCAATAGGTGGAAATCCGAGTACTTATATAGTTAAATTGTGAACACCAGAGAAGTGAAGCAGAGTAGTTAAACACCATGTCACGAGGTACGGTGATTGGATGAGTCCACGTCACGGGGTAAGGTTTCATAGTATAAGATACATCAATTTCAAGAACTAATATATACATAAGCTAGGCTATAAATACATAAGCTAGGCTAACAATACAGAAGATAGAATAACATTATAAAAGATAGAATAACATTACAGAAGATAGAATAACATTACAGAAGATAGAATAACGACACATGAACTTCACTTATGATTCATCAGTCTCACTTACGATTCATCAACTTCACGAACTTTCAATACTCAAGTAGGAGTATTTCTATACACTTCTCCTTCTCACCCTTTCCATCTCACTTAGAGGTAAGGTTGAAACCGCATCCACAGAATTAGCAGTTAATAACATTAGTTCCTTTCCGTATGGTGAAATTTCGAAACTAAGAATCTCTTTATTAAATTTATGAGTATCTTAGTAATTATAGACTCTATCATAATTTACCATAGTAATATTACAGTCTTTCTAAAGTTATCTTCTAGTAGTACCTAGGAATTCTTAGTCATACATATATAATCACAACAATACTACAATCATATCTAGTATTTCTATAGTCATTTTATAATATACCCAGTAATACCAAGTAATACCTAGTAATTCTTAGTCATACATAGAAATTCGTAGTCATACATATATAATCACAACAATACTACAATCATATCTAGTATCTCTATAGTCATTTTATAACATACCTAGTAATACCTAGTCAATGGGTGCAATGTAAGGCTGTGAGCCCTCGCTCCTAATCTTGAACTACTCACATTTACTAGGGCCTTGACTATGTTTCATCTGTTTCATCTGTTTATTTTTTCTATAGTAATACTAATCTATAGAAGTACTAATCTATAGAAGTACTAATCTATAGTAGTATTACTCCATACCAGTATTTATCTATACCAGTACTATTCTATACCAGTACTATTCTATACCAGTACTATTCTATACCAGTACTATTCTATACCCTACAGTCCTTACAGACCTAGAGTACTTATGGTATGGTCAGCATAGGTCTTCATGACGATAATGAATATGGTATGGAACAATGATTTGAAATTATGAGCCATATTGTGGTGAGAGGAGATAGGAAGACCAGAACTGGAAGTCAGTCCGTTTACCGACCACTACTTTTCTATGAGCCCTGACCTAATACTATATTCCCACTCATCACTAAATCTTAACTGATGGAGAAATAATGGGGTTTAGTAAAATACGGCAATACCTAGTAATACCTAGTAATACCTAGTAATACCTAGTAATTCTACAGTCATATTATATTCTATAGCCTACATATTAATTCTACAGTCTTATTATATTCTATAGCTGTTAGACCCACCATGGGTAGACACACTACCCATAGAGGTATTTTCGAGCCTATGAATGCCAATGACTCGTCCAAGGCATCATACCCCGTGACTTGGACTCATCAATTGACCTTACCTCGTGACGTGGCATTTAACCACCATGCCCCACTTCTCTGATACCCACAGGTTAGCTATATAAGTAGTCGCATTCCTATCTACTGGGAATCCAGCGGCATGGATACACTAAGTTGCATTTGGGTGATTATATTGATGCTCTATTGCGAAACTATGGACTTGATGAATGTCGTTTAAATGTTGTACCAGCAGAATCAAAAGGATTTGAGAAATTTACAAATGAAAGAGATGAAGAACCTTGTGATGGAACGGAATACCGATCTATAATTGGCAAGCTACTCTTTGCTGCAAACACTGTTCGTTTTGACATCAATTTCATAGTGCTGAAACTTTCCAGATACCTAAAAGATCCGTTGAACAAACATTTAAGTGCTGCTAAAAGAGTACTTCGGTATCTAAAAGGCACAACGACATTTGGTCTCATATACATTTTGGAACATCTCGAAATCTTGTCTCATACATTTTTAAACATCTCGAAATCTTGTCTCATACATTTTTAAACATCTCGAAAACTTGTCTCCTATAAATGTTTGAACATCACGAAATTTTGCATATGCTGATGCAAGCTTTGCTTCAGAATCTGATGAAGAATATCGATCAATAACAGGGTACATGATAGCGCTTGGTGGATCACCAGTGCTGTGGAGATCCAAGTTACAGAAAACTATCGCTGTCTCCACGCTCAACGCAGAATTACTTGCTCTCAAGACAACAGTTATTGAAGCATTGTGGGTTCAGAATTTGTTAGAAGAGATTGATCGTTATTATACAATTCAATTATTATCTGATAGCAAATCGGGCATCAAGACAGTGAAGCGTTCAAAGAAGTACGAAGGATCAAAACATATCATGTTACAAATATCCGCAGTGAAAGACGTTATCAAAGAGAAGAAGGCAACAGTGGACTATGTCAACACAGCCGACAACGTTGCAGATATTTTTACCAAACCCCTTGCAAGACCTACATTCGTCAAACTAAGAGAATTAGGTCAGATGGGAGATCGTCGTTCAGAGGGAGTGTTGAAAACCAGCAATGAAAAGAGCGCACTCTGATAACCACGGCTTGCGGGGTAGCAAAGCAATCAGTTTTTACAGCAATCAATTGTAGCAAAAATTGATTGAGTGATGAAGGAAGAATCTCCAAATATATAAAGGGGACGTCGCCCCCTTTCTATTATAAGTATCGAAAAACTAATATATATCAACTGCCCGGAGGGATACCAAGATGTTTCCAAGAACCAGACCCACCAAAAGATCTCGTATTGATAATACTTCAATGAGCACTGACAACTCTCTGTCTCCTACTCCGGAAGCAAACACTTCCCCTGAAGTGTTTACATATCTTGATGAGACTAAGAGGTCAATATCAAACAGAGTACTGGACGTAACCAGAATCTAACACCTACATATTAATCTACGTCATATGATTACTAGTGATAGATCAGGTATGTAGACTGTAGATTTGTAGACTTGGCTTGTAGACTTGTAGATTGTAGACTTGGCTTGTAGACTTGTAGATTGTAGATTTGTAGATTTGTAGATTTGTAGATTGTAGACTTGGCTTGTAGACTTGTAGATTGTAGACTTGGCTTGTAGACTGTAGATTGTAGACTTGGCTTGTAGAATTGGCTTGTAGACTTGTAGATTGTAGACTTGTAGATCGTAGACTTGTAGATTGTAGACTTGGCTTGTAGACTTGTAGATTATAGACTTGTAGATTGTAGATTTGTAGATTGTAGACTTGTAGATTGTAGACTTGTAGATTGTAGACTTGTAGATTGTAGACTTGGCATGTAGACTTGTAGACTTGTAGATTGTAGACTTGTAGATTGTAGACTTGTAGATTATAGACTTGTAGATTGTAGACTTGGCTTGTAGACTTGTAGATTGGTAGTCTTGTAGATTGGTAGTCTTAGCTTTAGTCTATAGTCACTAGACTAGTAGGACTTATTGGTAGGTCAATTGGACCGGATGTGGATATAAACCTCGGTGATAAACAATTATGGGTATTGTACAGGATTCTGGTTGATTTCACGTTTGAATAGGTGACGGTAGGCTGAGCAATGGGGAGTTGGCGTGGGTGGAGTGAGTAGGTGCTAGCGTGACTAGACTAACAATGACACGATAAGCCTGTATGGAGCTGATAGACTATAGACAGACAGAGACACTGGTAGTTCCTGAAACACATGTCAAACACATCTCTCACCGTCAGATTTTCTTCCATTACACATTTAAAACTAAACAGTAACTTTGATATTTTGAATTCTAATGATTTTTCTTTACTGATCTGTAGGTGTAAAAGAGGTGATGGAAGGGCACTGCATACAGACACAGTCTCTGGGTCTACATCAGACAGCACACAGTTCGACCGGCTTAACCTAAAAGCCATTCATTATGTTTCTTCAATTCAATTATCTCAATATCACTTCATTTAACCATATTCCTTTTTATTGGTCATGGTATGGCTTGGTTATGGCCTGGGTCACGATCATAATATACCATGGTCAATAGTACGATCAAAATATACCATGGTCATACCATAGTACGATCACAAGAATACTACTGTCATACTTCTATAGTTATACTATAATGAGACCATAATCATAGTAGAGTATTTCTTTGTCATATGATAAGATACCATAGTCATACTAAATAAAAGGACGGTCATACCATGGTACTTTTATAGTCATAACTAGTAATCTATATTCACACTTTAACTATACTACAGTCACACTCTAACTATATTATAGTCGTAATTAGTAATTCTATATTCACACTTCAACTATATTATAGTCATAACTAGTAATTCTATATTCACACTTTAACTTTACTACAGTCACACTTTAACTATACTAGTCACACTCTAACTATATTATAGTCATAATTAGTAATTCTATATTCACACTTTAACCATACTACAGTCACACTCTAACTATACTATAGTCATAATTAGTAATTCTATATTCACACTTTAACCATACTTTAGTCATACTATGTCTCCCTTAGTAGACCCAGCAAAATTTCTCGTATTGATAAAGAGACTGCTGCTCCTTTAAAAGCACACACTTCTCGTAAAGTGTTCACTTATCTTGATGAGACTATGAAACCCATAACCTATAGCAAGAAGGGATCTTTGGATCCTGAACCATGGGTACTCTACGGGTTACCTGAATCCCCAGCACTTCTAGTAGATCTGGATTTATCAAATCTACAGGTCAGATATGCAGTAGTTAGATCTAAGATAGACTGCGCTATGGTTATAGAGACATTATGAAGCCTACTCTGTGAGATTGTAACAGCCGTTCAAACACCGTGTCAGCCATCTTTGAACTAAGTACTATAAGCTTTTGGAATGTTCTGGAACAATCCTTACCTTTGTTTTAGTGGAGAGTTTTCCGGTACTATGTTTCTCAAAGTGGTATGCTCTGGTTCGGTTTCATTTTATGAGGAGTCATCAACGACCAAAGTATTAGTAACAAAATGTATAAACAACAAAACACATAACTAGTAATTCTATAGTCATACTTAGTAATTCTATAGTCATATCTAGTAATTCTATAGTCACACCTAGTAATTCTATAGTCATACATCAGTTATGCCATAGTAATACATCAGTTATGCCATAGTAATATTATAGTAAAATCACAATAATGCTACAGTCATATTACAGTAATACCTGGTAATTCTATAGTCATATCATAATGAATATACAGTCGTACCACAACAATACTAAAGTCCTAATATAGAAATACTATAGTAATTCCTTCTGTTATCATAGTAATACCTAGTACTCTCATAATTTACCATAGTAATATCACAATAATACTATAGCCATGCCTAGTAATACCATATTTTTTCTATAGTCATACCTTGTAAAATCTTAGCAATACTACAGTCATACCTAGTACTTCTATAGTCGCTATCAGAGTAATACTATAGTCTTATCATAATATACCATATTTATTCTATAGTCACAATAGAGAAATACTAAACTCACTATCATGGTAAAATCGTATTCATACCATAGTTACTTCAGTTATGCTATAGTAATACCATAGTTACTTCAGTTATGCTATAGTAATACCATAGTTACTTCAGTTATACTAGAGTCATATTATAGTAATACCATAGTTACTTCAGTTATACTAGATTCATATTATAGTAATTGTGTTAGATTCTTGTTGAACGTATTGTACTAAGTTACTTATTTATCCGTTGATGGTTCCTCACCAAGAGGAACCAGTGCGGTTTATATAGCTTTTGAAGAGAAACGTGGCAGTGAAAACTCTTCACCACGAACAATGACAATGATTGTTCGTGGCTTCTTCGAAGGGGGGGTCATCATTGTTGATGGTCGAACGCCGTCTCACGGCGTTCGTAGTAGCCCTAAATAGGATCGGGCAGAGAGACTTTCTAATACCTCCATAGGTAGGTTACTACCCATGGCGGATCTGACAAATTGTATAGTAATACCATAGTAATTCTATAGTCATTTTCTACTTATGTTCCGTAGGCTTATTAAATTGTAAAATTATCTATTATGATATTACTGTATGTTGAAAACCCCTAAAGTTTTATATAATTATTTATTACCTTCATAAAAATGATATGAAGTATCACCGGCCTAGGGCTGGACTATTTATTGTAAACCATATATGGGATGATTTATTCTTTCTATTTAATATATATATATATACCTTATCGTTAGCAGTTTACTGCTGGCGAAGATAAATAAAAAAAAGATAATAAATAAATAATTGAAAATTAAAATTATATTCTATATGAATATTCTAATAATATTAAATCGAATTATGGGGTGTACGGGTTTATCGGATGAGTTGGGTGAATTTATGGATTTAATCAAATTCCTAAATAAATATTATTAAAATATATGGACAATCAGAAGGAAACGAAAATAAATATATTGATCATTATACTCATCTGAAGCGAGTTATATAAAAATTGATAGATGGTTAATTATGCTCGTCTATGACGAAATATAGGATCCTCAGAGACTTTAAGTAATACTCCTTATTTAAGGATGAAGATAAAGTCCAAGTTATATTGAAAAATATAATGCCAATATATAAATATTGGGTATATCTTTCAACTTTTGTTTTAGTATATATTAATATACAGGGATCAGTAAGTTGTACCTTACAAGACCAAAGTCCTATGTAACGGGTCCACGGCACTTCTTATACTTTTCTGTTTGGCTAAGACCGGCACAGCCTCCATTGTTCAGTCAATGGCCTGCGTACAACATATCCACGAAGTACCCTGCCTCCGTACACGCTAGGTATTCGTTGACAGTTGAACTTGAGGAATCGGTACACGCAGGTATACTGTATGTTCATGTGATGAAACAATGAAGAGTATTCGTGAAGATAGGCAAAGTGTCTGTGGGTGCTTTTCTAAGCTCTCGTCTAGCTCTCGTCTAGCACTCGTCTAATCTTTGGGCATGTCTTGGAGAAGACAATGTTGGTATTTTTAGAGTCTTTTGGAGTATTACAGAGCACTTTTGGAGTATTCCTAGAGAGATTTGGAAGCATTTTGAGTATTCAGGACTATTGAAGAGTGCTTGTAGAGTATTTAGGAGTGATTCTAGGGTGTTTGAAGAGAATTTAGGGTGGGTGTTTTTGAGAAGTTTCAGGGTAGTTTGGAGTATTTCAAGAATACTTAAAGTAGCTTAGAGTTTTCTTAAAGTAAATCTATGTTTAGAGTACTTTAGAGCAATTCAGAGCATTTAGAGTATTTTAGAAACTAAAAGTATGTAAGAGCGTTTCAGAGTGTTCAGAGAATTTAGAGCATTTTACAGTATTTAACAGTATAGTATTTCTCCAAGTCAGACTAGTCTCACTTCAAGTCGTATAGCCAAAGAAAAGTCACTATCCCCTCTATTTGTAATCCTTCAGTAATGGCAAGCCTTAGTGAGCTCCTTTTCCTAATAATCAATACCGACGTATCTTGAGTCCACTGGACAGTCATAAGTAAAAGAGCATGTGGTTGCGCGTTTTGGTTGCGCGCGATAATGGGTGCAAAATCGCAGGACCATACATCACTTTTGCAATGCATTGAACACCAACGCACTGGACACCAACGCATTGGACTTTTGTGCTTTTCTTCTACACCTGTTTGTACCCGTGTGTTTGCTCGTGCATATAAATAGGCAAGTCTGTGCCCCCACCGCCCCAAAGGTTTAAACGGCCCGCCTCCCCCTCTCCTGTCCTCCCTCCTCCACTTTTGCTAATGACGAGATCCCACTCCATCGCTACCAACACTGCCTACACAGACATCCTCGCTCAGAACCATGAAAGCTACTTGCAATTGCGGAGACAGCAGAGGACCATCTTGAGCCTGGCCCGGACTCCCCGGGTACGGCGGCGGGAACTGAATTTGGCCGTGCCGTCGTTTTCCAAGCGCTTCAAGACAAGATATGTGCCCCTTACCAAACGGGTGTTGTTGCACAATGTTCAGCCCAACTCCAAGCTTGGAAGGGAGGCTCTCCACAAGGCGTTTTCTGCTCCCGTGTACCAGTCCCACTTGAACGGCCGCCATAGGCCCCGTCCCGTGGACCAAAAACACGTGTTCCGCTATAAAACGCTCCGGGCCAAAAAACGTCCTGCTGAGTTGCTCCCAAGGCCGCCCACAAGAACCCTGGGCTCGCTGTCTGCGGTGCCGCCTACTTCGGTGGAAATGACGGTCTCTTCGTCCTCGGTATCGGTGTCGGTGCCGGTGTTGCCCACATCGCCTGCAGACCCCGTGGCGCTTTGCATCTCCAACATGCCGTCAGACCCCGAGGCCATGTCCCAAAGAGTAACGCTTTTTGGCGTTTCCGTCAGCTCGCTGGAAAACACCACGGGCAAGATCTGGTCGTATGCTGAGTACTGGCTCGAAACCTCCAAGGCAGAGCTCAAGAAGTTGAAAGAACCCTTGAAGAAGCAAACTGCTGCTTTGGAGAACGTGGCCCACAAGATGGTCCGGCCCACGTCATCTGGATATAAGAAGGTCCGCGGTTACATGCACCGGGATGCTCATAAGCCCCATTTCCCCCACGTTTTCAGCACCGTGTTCAGGAGTAACGCTGCCAAAGACGTGCACCCTGAGGCAGACCAGATGCAAGTGGATGATATGCCCACGTCCGAAACGACCCAGGCCCCTCAGGCTCCTCCTGCCACTGGGGCCAGTTCCGAACAGTTATCCATGGTACAGAATTCCCGCAATATGTTGGCGGTGCAAAAGTCCCAGGAAACTTCTTCGTCGGCGTGCGGCTCTAACCATTCCGAGACAGACACATGTGTGGTTTGCCAATTCTTGGAGCGGGCCAACTTGCAACGGCAAGAGCTTTATGATACTGAGCTGCGTCTGGGCAGCATGGAGGACTCGTTCATGGTGAAGTCGGCTCCGGGCCGTATGATTGCAGGGATGCCTGTACCTGGTCCTATATCTTTGCCAATGGAGCCTCTGATCCTGCCTCGTGAAGCTGGCATTGTTCTTATCCAGCAGGTTCTCGAGTACTTGAAGTCTACAGGCAATGGCAATGGACTTGGAAATGCGCTCAACAATATGAACGGTAATGGGCTAGGCATGGCAATGGGCTTGAATGGTTTGACTATGGGGAACCTCAACATGACCTCGAGCAATATCAACATGTCAAACAACATGACTCTGAGCAACATGTCCAACAACATGACTCTGAACAACATCCACATGTCAAACAACATGTCAAACAACATGAATCTGAGCAACATCCACATGTCGAACAACATGTCGAACAACTTGACTCTGAGTAACATCAACATGTCGTCTAGCAACATGGGAAACACCTCTGCTTCCGAGCTGTACTTAAAAACCCTGGGTTTCCAGTACACAGCCTCGCCCGGCAAAATGGTGCGGAGGTCCAGTGCCTCCAGCATCCGTCTGTCCAAGCACCTGGTGGCCCATGAGCCAGCTTTGGCAGCGTTGATCAAAATGCTCCTTGACACGTTGCAGAGTCTCCCCAGTGCCCCAATCAATGCCCCCAGCCACAGCCATACTCCCAGTACCGCGGTCAATGGGTCCGGCATTTCCCAAATGAATGTGCAGAATGTACAGAGCCTTCCAAGCGACCAAACCGGCAGCGGATCATCCAGCTCGCTGGATACGGCCATTTCGGAAACCAATCCCGAGGCCAGCTTCAATAACCAGGTTGTTCCGTCCATTTTCGGCTGCAACTACCTTGTGTTATCGCCAATTCTGTCGTTTGACGGAACATTCAATGACGAATCTCCCGAACCCATTGAAAACGACTGTGGTTTTTTAGACTTGCGCTCAGGGCCGTCCAGACTACTAAAACAGGTGCGGTTCATTGTGGATGAAGAGTTCAATGCCCAGGATACACTGGTGTCGTGGTACCCGCAGTCCGGCAATACGTTGGGTCTGATTCCCGACTCGGAGCTCCAGGGCTACTTGATGGAGCTTGGAGGGTCGGACGAGACGCTTGTGTTGCAGAGTGCAAGTGTGCATGATCCCTTGGGCGATAACGACAACTTCAGCGAGTTTGGCTACCAGATGTTGGCTTCGGCCAGCATTGCCTTTGCCAGCGAAGAGCTGCTTGACTCGGGCTACTTCACAGCCAGGTCCTCCAAGAGCTAGTTATATGGTAATCTAAGATTTAGTGAATGTTGTGTAGTATGGGTTATGCCAACAGTTCTGACTGTGATGGATCCAGGAACCAGTGAGGTTTTGATATAGACTGGACTCTATGTAGGAGATGTAGTAGATTAGAGGAAAACGAGGGTGCCTTATATTGTGTATTAGAGACTAATATAGTAGGGTAGAGGTATTCATTGGTCATTAGAGACTTTTGTCGTAAATGGAGTCACCTTTCCGGAGTGGTGTTCTGTGTTTTTCCGAGTAGTCATTGAGTTTGTAGTACTAAGATACACTAAGTACTAATGGTCCGTAGTACAGGGTTTACAGAAGACGAAAAGAAGGACTACAGAGTTTACAGAAGACGAAAAAAAGCATACAGAGTTTAAAGAAGACGAAAAGAAGCATACAGAGTTTACAGAAGACGAAAAAAAGCATATAGAGTTTACAGAAGACGAAAAAAAGCATACAGAGTTTACAGAAGACGAAAAAAAGCATATAGAGTTTACAGAAGACGAAAAAAAGCATACAGAGTTTACAAAGTAGTACAAAGCAATAATACTATTGGAAAATGCACAGAGTGGTGGATCTTAAAAACCCCATGAGTACGTTCTATTACGTAATATGTGTTATAGTAGTATTTGGTAGTACGTAGTGCACCAAGTACGGTTTATAGTAGTATTTGGTAGCGTAGTGCACCAAGTACGGTTTATAGTAGTGTTTGGTAGTACGTAGTGCACCAAGTATACGTACAGTCTGGTAGTGAAGATAGTAGAGTTGACACTAGAAACAGTAGTCTGGTTCACGTATTAATAAAGAGGTGTGTATCATAAACACTGTTATGAATCAGCAGTCTTGGGGTTGTTCTTCAACTTGGTGATCAAGTTGGGGTCCGAGAAGATCTTGCCAAGTCCCATGTCTGGAGCAGCATTTCTGGAGGCTTCAGCACTTTCAACGGGAGATAACCGTTTTGAGCCATGGCATTAGCACATCCAACTCTAGAGCCTTGTACGCAGTCTTAGCATCATCGAATTTGGAAACTCCGTATCCATCAAGACATCCTAGAGGCAGCCAGTTGTGAAGTTTGGATATATATCTCGTGCCAAACTCTATGCCCTTTACCGCTCTACAATCCATGTTGACTTTAAGCGACGACTACCAGCCAGCCAAGACGATTCCTGTTCATCCCGACTTTGCAGGTACCGGGAGCAAACCTCTTACCCGTTCACTATATTCATCACAAGTTCTAGAACACCATATTAGTTCTGCTGCCCTGCATCAAGTGGACCTGCATCGAACCAACATCAGTGGTGACCAACAACCAGCTTTGTTCCAAACATCAGACATTCCTCTTCTAGTCTCGGATCGCAAGGAGGAGGATTCAGGTTCAGATTCAGACATTCTGTCTACTTCTAAAACTCGCTCCAACACGCTTGTAGCCTTTAGCCCAGGAGTCATTGATTTTCACACACTCCGTAGCGTCCTTCAAAGCCTGGAATCAACCCATCGACTTTTAGGTATGCGTGGCTCAAATCAGGAGATTTCTGCTCCATTAAAGAACACCATGCAGAGTAGATTTGTGCAGTGATCAAGCCGAAACGTGAGTTGGCCAAGCTAACAAGTGCCCTGCTCCGTAAAGACTTCTCGTATCTCTGGAAGTTGAGGATCAAAGTCAATTCGGGGCGTGGCTTGTGGATCCCGCTTTCCACGTAAAATGCATCCTTGGTGCTTTACCCTGCATCTAGCACATTGTCTAGTTTCACCTTGGTCTGGGCCTTGGTCTCGGCCACCCGCTTGACCTTCACTGGTGGTGGCACTACGCGGGGTGTTTTTTAAGGTTTCTTGGTACAATTGGTTCCACAAATCAGCAAGCGGAGTATAATCAGCAAGCGGATTATAATCAGGCAGCGGACTATAATCAGTAAGCGGACTATAATCAGCAAGCGGACTATAATCAGCAAGCGGACTAACATCCACTGGCTGCAATCTTCGGAGCTTGATTGGTACTGCAAGACTCCCAAAAGTAGTACATATGAGGCAATGGTGCAGATTTAAGATTTCAGAATATTCAATTCTAATGAAGGTTGGTGTGAAACATTACGCCATTTGGTTTGAAAGACTGTGCAAAGGGGACCGAACCATTTTGTTGCATTGGTTTGACTGGTTTTGAAGACGTTTTTGAGCGAGGCGTAACAGGCGGATCTGTTGGAGAATAAAACATGGTTGGGGGATTCCGATGTTTCAATGAAAAGGGAGAATTTCTCGATGGCCTTCTCGAAATCCTTGACTATATACAGTGTTATGGTATTGACTATATACAGTGTTATGGTATTGACTATATACAGTGTTATGGTATTGACTATAGACAGTGTTATGGTATTGACTCTATACGGTGTTTTGGTATTGAATATATACAGTGTGTGCTTGGAGCAGTAGGTCTTTTTGCAGAACTCACAGTGGAACGGGAGGAAGTCGAGCTCATTGCAGAGCAGGCAGTTCTCTCCGAGATTCAAGATCCCGTGGTCTTTGGTGTTGGTGTTGACTTTGCTCATGAGGAGAAGGTGCGGAAGCGTGGCCATTTGAAGATGGATGAATGTCGTGAGAGGTGGTGGGATTGACGGAGTGGAGGGGAGAAGAAAATTGGACAGTGGATGGAGGAGGTGGATTCGTCTCTTTTATAAAGTTGCCGAAAAAAATCAACCTTTGCCACCGCCCACATTTTGCCTCTGCCTCCACTGTGATTGTTCTCGATTCTTCCGCGAATGGGTGCAAAATATGATGACAAAGCATTGACTTCACCATACCATATCCACATTTTATTTTAATAAAACTAATAATATTCTGTCTCAAGTTCCGTCTATACAAAATTCCCCACTGTATTCCAATATGGAATTACACCTCCCTGGTACATCTTTGTCTAGCATAGCCTCCAGCATAGCCTCCAACATAGCTCCACAGTAGCCTCCACAGTAGCCTCTAGAGTAGCCTCTAGAGTATATAATAACCAGTCAGTTCAACCGACCACTAGGCAACTAACTACATATTTTAAGTACTTCTTTTCAATTACTTAAATGGTACAATAGAGATTGAAAGCGGTTTTTAATATACACTATACTGGTTCATGGGGTGAGCGAAGGAAATAATCATCTCATCATCTCAGATTTAACTTTCTCACTATTCTCCATACACTTCACCATTCATGCAAAAATGTGTACAGTGTTATGGTATTGACTATATACAGTGTTACGGTATTGACTATATACAGTGTTATGGTATTGACTATATACAGTGTTACGGTATTGACTATATACAGTGTTATACTATTGACTATACACTAATGATATACTATTGACTATATACAGTGTTATACAATTGACTATATACAGTGTTATACTATGTAAAGATAACGCAGGTCCCCAACGACGGTTGCGGCACCAGGAGGACCTGTGATTAACCAGGGAGTAATATCCAGTGGATGACTCGTACTATAAGATATTGACCTCATAGTCTCATCAAGATATGTAAACACTCTAGGAGAAGTGTTTGCTTTAGGAGTAGGAAACGGAGAGTTGTCAGTGCTCATTGAAGTATTATCAAAACGAGATCTTTTGGTGGGTCTGGTTCTTGGAAACATCTTGGTATCCCTCCGGGCAGTTGATATTCGATTTTCACTACTAACAATAAAAGGGGGGCGAAGTCCCCTTTATATATTTGGAGATTCTTCCTTCATCACGGCATTCATTGTAACCACAATTGATTGCCGCAGGAAAACAAATGGCTGGCTAACCAGCAAGCCGTGGTTATCACAGTGCGTTCTTTTCATTGCTGGTTTTCAACATACTATTGACTATATACAGTGTTATGCTACTGACTGTTTACTAATGGTATACAATTGACTATATACTAATGATATACTATTGACTATATACAATGATATACTATTGACTATATACAGTGTTATGCTATTGACTATATACTAATGGTATACTATTGACTATATACAAAGTTATACTACTGACTATATACTAATGGTATACAATTGACTATATACAAAGTTATACTACTGACTATATACTAATGGTATACTATTGACTATATACAATGATATACTATTGACTATATACAGTGTTATGCTATTGACTATATACTAATGGTATACTACTGACTATGTTAGACCCACCATGGGTAAACACACTAACCATAGAGGTATTGTTAGAGCCTACGTATGCCAATGACTTGTCCAATGCGTCATACCCCGCGACTTGGATCCATACTTTCACCTTACCTCGTGACATGGCGTTTAACCACCGTACTCCACTTCTCTGATACCCACAGGTTAGCTATATAAGTACTCGGATTCCCACCTATGGGGATCCATCGGCGAATAAACATACAAACAGAGTACTGGACGTAACCATAATCTAACAATTATACACTATATTATATTATACACTACACTATATTATACACTATATTATATTATACACTACACTATATTATACACTACACTATATTATACACTACACTATATTATACACGATACTATATTATACACTATACTATATTATACACTCTACACTACTCTAAGACACTACTCTAAGACTCTACATTCTAGACTACTCTAAAACACTACTCTAAATCACTACTCTAAAACACTAACCTATATTACTATGATAATCAAGACAGAAGGAAATCACAATAGCTCCAGAGTACACCCATGAACACTTTCTAATTTTCACTCAGTGGTAAAATGGCTTTTTTAACTATAGCTAAACGTAAAACATTAGGTTATATGCAGCGTCGGGTGGGTCCTAATGCTATAGGTTATTATGGTATTTTAATGGCTATAGCAGATGCTGCAAAGTATGATCTTTTTGGAACCTTTTACGTGTGCGTCCAGGTTGATTTCATGGCCCCCGGTCGAAACATCACTTTCTTTACTCTCCCTCGTTTCAGAAACATCCGGTAATCCATTCCCGCGTTCAATTCCCTCTTTTTCTGTTTGAATAAGTGACCAGAACTTCTCTGCTGTGACTGCCCTTTGCTATAGAAGATAATATGGACCCGATCCATTCAAAGCTAAGATATAATAAAATATGATATAGACAAGATAAGTCATATATATATCTTATTATTATCAAAGATATTGTAGGTATTATGAGATAATATGGAATATGATATATATGTCATAATGGTGCAGTTCTCATCATTTCCTCCATTTCCATTTCCATTTCCATTTCCTTCTCCATTTCCTCTTCCTCTCTCTGCACTTGAAGTTCGTCCTCCTTCAGCAGTACAGTGGTATAATGTAGTGGTATAATGTAGTGGTATAATGTAGTGGTATAATGTATTTGGGCGTATGGAGCAGCTTCTTTATTTGCTATAACCTTCAATATAAAACTCCATATGAATATAATATAATACAATAGTAAGAAATTATTATACCTGTCAATACTCTCTCCTATTCTTGACTATAGAACTAGTATCCAATAGTAGTATATACTGGTTACTACAGCGAGTGAGTATTTAGTAGAGAACCAATAGAGAACCAATTATATGTACAACGAAAATAGGGAAAAATATTAGTGGAGCCAAATTATAGGTATGCGAAGAATAGATGGACGAAATGAAAGTAGCTGAGACAGTGACACCAGGGAAAAACCATAGACAAGAAAATCTTGGGTGATAGGACTTTTTTAGTTCAGGTTTTTTTCAGTGTTTTTTTTCAGTGTTTTTGGACTACCCTTCTCTCCTTGGGGTGAGTGGTTTGTCATGCAATGATGTCGCTTTGGCTGGACTGAGGTCGCAGTAATATGACTTAGTATAATTCAGTGTAGTTAGTATAGTTAGTATAGTTAGTATAGTTAGTATAGTTAGTATAGTTAGTATAGTTAGTATAGTTAGTATAGTTAGTATAGTTCAGTGTAGTTAGTATAGTTAGCATAGTTAGTATAGATGCTGATAAATTAATATTATGTATAAGTCCTATTATCAGAGAAGTGGAGCATGGCGGTGAAACGCCATGTCACGAGGTAAGGTGAAAGGATGGGTCCAAGTCACGGGGTATGACGCATTGGACAAGTCATTGGCATTCGTAGGCTCTAACAATACCTCTATAGGTAGTTTGTTTACCCATGGTGAGTCTAACAGTAATCATATGCGGTTAGTAATCATATACTACTAGTGATTATATACTGTTAGTAATCATATACTACTAGTGATCATATACTACTAGTGATCATATACTACTAGTAATCATATACTACTAGTGATCATATACTGTTAGTAATCATATACTACTAGTAATCATATACTGATAGTAACCATTATAGTCATTATGGTTATGTTCTTTAATACATTTATGCCTTACTAGTACTTTGCTCGTTGATACTTCCTCATAGAAGCAACCGGAACGGCTTATATTACTTTGAAAGAAACATAGTATCGGAAAAGTCTCCAGTAGAACTGGTAGATTGTTCGAGAATATTGGAAAGGCCCAGCGTGGCACTGTGGAGCGATGGCTGTGACAAGCGTTTGGTTGGCTATTGTTACGATCGGACGAGTAGGCTTCATGAATTCTCTAGGCACGGCCATGCCGATCGTGGATCTAACAATTACAGTCACTAGTGATTATAGTGGTAATACTAATAATAGTGATAGTACTAATAATAGTGATAGTACTAATAATAGTGATAGTACTAATTATAGTGATAATAGTAATCGTAGTGATGGTACTAATAATAGTGATAGTACTAATTATAGTGGTAATACTAATAATAGTGATAATAGTAATTATAGTGATAGTACTAATTACAGTGATAGTACTAATAATAGTGATGGTACTCATAATAGTGATAGCAATAATTATAGTCATAGTGATACAGCCTTTTTCAAAACTTTTCAAACAAGAACGCTAAAATGTTTCAAACCACATTCGGAAACTGTAAACAAGTACCTAGCATGTACGTAGTCAAGGTCTTTAATATCTGCATTATTATTTTGATCCGTAATTTCGTTTGGACCTGGTATACAATAATACCAGTCAAATATAGTGTATTGTATACTAGACCTCTAACTACTAGACCTCTAACTACTATACCATCATAGCACTATACACTCTATTAAATACAATCTCTTACATTAAGTCTACTCATAGTTTACGAAACCAGTACATCTACTTAATTCCATGAGTCAAAGATACACACTTTTAATAGAATAATGGTCAGTCCATTCTACCACTACAAATCTACTACATAAATCTACTACATAAATCTACTACACAAATCTACTACACAAATCTACTATACCCCCTATAAATCTAAGCACTACACATTAGACCTGTATAAACTACACTATACACATCCTATATTATTCTGGTATCAGGATTCTGGTGTCAGGATTCTGGTGTCAGGATTCTGGTGTCAGGATTCTGGTATCAGGATTCTGGTGTCAGGATTCTGGTGTCAGGTCCATGTGTCCAGTATGGTGTCTCATTCTATGATAAACCAAGTATTCTCTTGATCCTAATCCAAAATAACCACTTCTGGTTTTCAACAACCTTCAACAACGTGCATGCCATGACGTATTACAATATCGATTCATTTACATGCTATAGAATGATGGGTCTAGTCCTTGGACTTTTTCTTCTTCTTCTTTGGCGACTCGTCGTCATCGGCCTTACGCTTCTTCTCCTTCTTGTCTTTCTTGTCCTTCTTCTCTTCCTTGTCCTTCTTCTCCTTCTTCTCCTTCTTTTCCTTCTTCTCCTTCTTTTCCTTCTTGTCCTTCTTCTCCTTTGGCTCTCCAGCAACTGGCTCCTCCTCGTCCACAATGTCCATGGAGTCTCCAACCAAAGCCAAGGCTTCCTTGATGGCATCGGAGTTCTTCATTGGGGCGGATCCGGTGTCGTAGAAGTTCAACCTGTCCTCAACCTGCTTCTTCAATATCTGTCCGAAAGCGGTGGTGGGCTCGTCTGAGTAATTGTCGATTCTAGAAGCAATCGAGCACTTGTTGGCCAAGTATCTGGAGATTCTTCCCTTGTTCTTGGTCGAGGCCTTGCCAATGAACGACGAGTGGTAGATCAATCCGTACTTTGGTGTGTTACCCTTGGTCTTCAACGCTCTGAACAACGCCTTTTCGGCTCCCAAAATCTGCACCGTAGAAGCAGCTTGCTTGGACAAGTTGGTCAAAGATCCGGCGTGCGAGATCAATCTGGCTCCCACAACCTCTCCAATCAACGTCGACAAGTTGGGTGCAACCGTGTGCATCTTGTCGGTCAAGTATTGGTACAACTTGGTTCTGTACTCGGAAATTGACACCACTCTTTCAGCGAACGTCGACACGTTGAGCATATCTAGCTCGGAGATGTCTTGACCCATGGAGATCTTGGCATTGTCGATGATTCTTTGAGCAATGGCCGAATCGTCGTTGAACAAAGCTGCCACGTCGTGCACGTCCTCGTCTGTCAAGTTGGCCTTGTCCTTAATCAAAAGCGCAAGTCTGGCATAAGTGTAGTTGTCAGGGACAATCTTGGCCAACTCTGGGAAGTGCCATCCGTACCACTCCTTGACTCTCATGGAGAAGGTGTTGATGTCCTTGTCCAACTGGTCTAAGAGAGCGATGGCCTGGATGATGTGGTTGTCGTTCTTTTGCACGGAAAACTTCACCTTGGCTCTGGAGAAGGCGTGTCCCAATCCCAACTGGGCTCTCTCAATGTCTCCCTCCTGCAAGTCTTTGAAAAGACGGGAGCCGTGAACACGGATACCTCTCAAAAAGTCCTGCGCAACTTCATTGGAGATACAGTCCACGTATGGGAAGTATTCCTTGATGGATGGACCCAAGTTCTTATCGGACACACCCAAGGTGACTCTCTCCTTCTTGGAGGGCTTTGGGAGGTTCAATTCCAAAACAGACTTCAAGTAGTCACTGACCAAACCCTCGGAAATGTCGTTGGCGTTTTCCAAGGCTTGTGCAGCACCCTTGAAAGGAGCAAACGACACAAGCTCCACCATCTTGGAGAACTTAGAAAAGTCCAGCGAAGCCTCTTGGACTTCCTTCAGTCTCACGGAGATGTCATCCTGCTGGATCAAAACTTTGAAAATGGCGAAACCAGTGGCTTCTTCGAAAAGAAGATAGTCGAGACCGCCCATTGTAGTTAATAGAAGAGGTTCAACTGAGAAGACTTGAGAAGTTTTTTTTCTGAGCGCATCATCGGGGGTGTGCACACTAAAATCTCAGTGGATTGTGCGCAGCACGACCTCGAGATGCTGCTATTTCCCCCAGCCGCTCCAACTGCCACCAACCCCAACACCCCCACAAATCGTCCATAATCCAGGCATTGCCAAATTCTAAAACTTTATCAACCAATCAGTCACACATGTTTAAAAGCTTCTTCGATATACAAATCTGCGGCTTTGGTATAAAACTCACTACCGAAACAAATGCAAGTTAGAGGAGTAGCTAATCCATGCAAGAGCTCAGAAAGGACATAAAAAAACAGAATAGAGAAATTACGTCGAATCAGAAAAACAGGGGCCTGAAAAGTGTGGGAAAAAAGAAGGGAAATATAAGGGGGAGGCGCTCTTTTATAGACGAAATGAGCATGGCTGCAAAAGCGCTCAGCGGGGATCACAAACACAAGTACTGTCTATATAAGTATGCGCGGAACCCACCCCCCCCATGCGCGCGCACCTACATCACTACCCTATTATTACAGCCTATCTTGGCCATACAACAAGTTGAAGCAACATACAGCTGTACTGCACTAGTGTATACAAACACATGTTTACACGAACGTTGGCAGGGAGGGTGATTCCCAAAAGGGGCGTCAAGACGCTCAATATGGACTGGAAACCCATCAAGTCCACGGTGACCAATCTCGCCAGAGCAGAAAACCAAGCCAAGTCACCTATCTTCCGCAAGGTGATTTTTGGTCTCATGATTGCCATGCCGGTGATCAGTTTTGGCTTGGGATGCTGGCAAGTTAAGCGGTTGCGGTGGAAGGTGAACCTTATCAAGAGATCGGAACACATGCTAGCCGAAGAGCCGCTCGATGGGCTTCCCGCCGAAATCGACCCTTCGATGATCAAGGACTTTGAGTTCCGGCGCTTTAAGGTCCGTGGAATCTTTAATTATGATCAAGAGATGTTCTTGGGACCCAGACTCCGCAACGGAGAGCTCGGGTACTTGGTGGTAACGCCCTTTATAAGAAGCGACGGCGGCAAGCCCATTTTGATTGAACGGGGATGGATCAATCAGGATCATGTGATTCCTGAAACCCGTAGCAAGGGCTACTTGTCGCATTTGGCCATGCCTCAGGGTGAAATCACCATCCAGGGAATGCTCCGGTGCATGCCCCAGAAGTCGTACTTGCAGTACGACCACGAGGAGGGCTCGAGGCTCTTCTTCGTGCCGGATGTGGAGGCCATGGCCAAGCAGTCTGGCTCGTTGCCTGTTTATGCACAAATGATGTACTCGTTGAAAGACCAACCGGAATGGATGGGACCGGCGGAGTATAAGAATAAGGAGGAAGAGTCGAAAGGACGTTGGTTTTTCAAATCGAGTCCAAAGCAAAATCTGGACCACTTGCCAACCTCCACTGAAGACTCCACTTTGGAATGGCAGGAGTCGGAGCTCATCCAGAAAGGTGTACCCATCGCAGCCGTGCCAAAGGTGGCCTTCACCAACAACCACTTCCAGTACTTGATCACATGGTTTGGTGTTTCGATCTCCAGCACGGTTCTCTTGGCTCTTATGTTCTATAAGAGACGGGGCCTTGGTAGTGCCGAAAAGGTCATTGCTGCCAAGAAGAAAGACATGGCCAACAACATTTAGATCTGTATATAATATCATGGTAAATAAGCTATCCTGTAAATATCACACCCTAGCCTATGGAACCTTCACGATTCAGAAGCAGGTATTTTCTTAGATGTATGTCTGGATTGGGCGTCTATAGTATTCATTGAATCAGTTACTTAACATCTATGACTTTTAGGTGAACCCCCGGAATTGGTGGACGTCACGTGAGATGCACGTGTACAACCTATACACACTCACCAAATGTCTCCACACAAGAAATATAAGGTTCTCAAGCAGATACTGTAGCGACGAAAATCAGACAAATCTTAAAAGCTTGAACCTTTTAAATAGTACTTTTGTGGGGACAAGATGAAATGACCTAAGTCAATAGGTCGGAACTGGATATAAGCCCCGGAATTGCCTATTTGGGACATGAGATGATAAAGGTCACGTGACGTGTACATGACTTGTAATCAAAACTGCCCACCCGACATATTCACGAGGTCAGGAAGCATATGTGGAAGAAAAAAATAGAATACTCTTGCTACAGGTAAGAGAATAGAGAACACAGAAATAGTTAAAATAATTGATATCCTGCATATAAGCCCAGGATCAACAGAAGCGTAAGGCATTTGTATTCGTTGATGAGTAGCATGAATGTTATTTTCGTTCTGTTATGAGCAGTGTGAAACTATTAATCTATAGTCAGTGGATTCTGTGCAGAGAAAGAAACAGAAAAGGATGTACATGAACACCAATGAAACAACGACGACACATGAAACATGAAACACGAAACAAAGATGAACCAAGAAACAGGAAACATGAAACAAAGACGGCACTTCAAACATTAAACATGAAAAACGAAACACCTATGCACATTAGTAAATGCTTCAGTGAACTCCAAATCATGAAACCTGCATGGCAAGTTACAGGAATATACTGACAAGCCCAAACATCAACACCACAAGCAGAAGATCACTGATCACAATAGAAGCCCCACCCCAGTACACCAAGAGTGTATTCACTAGAGGCTGGTAAGCATTGGCAGGGGGAAACACCGCAGATGCCATGGACAAAAGCTTGGAAATCAAGTTATTGGAAGAAGCCACCCTAAGAAGACCCTTAGACGACATCAAGTAATAGTAGGCAGAAACAAAGGCGATTTCGGCGGAGACAAAGGAGCGGGAGTATGTGCAGGACAACGTGTTTTGGGTCCGGATATAGGCATAAGCAGACGAGCGGAACGACGGTTGAGTATAGTAATGATAGGCGAAAATTGACACGTGGGCCACAAGGCGAATCAAGGCAAACCGGGCATCAAGCTGTTTTTGCTGGTATTGCTGGTAAGCCACGATATTGGGGTGTGCTGTGTTGTATGCAGAACCCCCAGGCATATCAGCATCTTCGGCCACTGCTTTCATCATATTGGCAAAAAAATCGCCGGTTTCGGGCAGTGTTCCGTTTTGGCCCGCGGATCCACTGAAGATCTGTTTCAACAACGTGTCCATATCCAATTCTTCGGGGTCAGACACTCTGTTAGGGTGTGAAATGGATGAGATATCAGGACCCTCGGGATCGACATTTTCGAAATTCGAATTTGAAGAATTTGAATTTGAGGGATTTGAATTTGAGGAATTTGAATTTGAATTTGAATTTGAGGAATTTGAATTTGAGGAATTTGAATTTGAATTTGAATTTGAAGAATTGAGTGATCCCAAATTCAGAAAGTCCAAATTCAGAGAATCCAAATTAGTCAAATTAACTTTTTCGTCCGTTGGTTCGACTGGTCTCACGGTCTCAGACGCACTGCTCACTCCAAAATCAGTGGCAGTGGACATTGCAACGGGATCCGGGGAAGAAGCCGAATTTGGGGCGTTTCCCACTTCTTTTCCTATTTGGGTGATTCCCTTTTCTGTTTGGGTAATTCCCTTTTCTGTTTGGGTAATTCCTGTTCCTGTTTGGGTAATTCCCTTTCCTGTTTGGGTAATTTCCGTAGGTCCACTTTGACCACTTTCTGTTTCTCCCCTAAGTGGCTCTCGATGGTCTGTTTTTTCTGCTGGAGACTCGGGAACAGAACCATTGTTGAGGATTTGGTTCAACCGACTAGACGCATTTCCATGCGCCAACTTGGCCTGTCTCCGCTCCCGCAAAATACGTCTCTTTTCTTCGGCCAGTATTTCGCTCATGGGTGTAGTTTTGAACTTGTGGGTGGTTGGTGGAAGGTGGTATGGGCTGGTGTCTGGGTGCGAGTGGTGGGTGCACTTGGTCTGCACACTGGGCACGTGCGCGCTTCGCATCTGCAGTCACTATAGACTACTGGTTACTATAGATACTGACTACTGGTTGCTATATCTACTGGTTATTACTGGGTACGAAGACTGGTTACTGACTGGTTATTACTGGGTACTAAGACCGGTTACTGATTGGTTATTACTTGGTACGAAGACTGGTTACTGATTGGTTATTACTGGGTACGAAGACTGGTTACTGATTGGTTATTACTGGGTACGAAGACTAGTTACTGACTGGTTATTACTGGCTACTCACTGATCACTCTAGTCACTTAATACTACTGAATCCGATTACTACTGGGGCTACTGGTTACTTACTATACATACAGACTAGTATCGATACTGCTACTATAGATACTGCTTCTGGTCAATTACTGACTATTATATCCATTGGCCATTATATTTACTGACTAATATAGATACTGGTTACTGGTCACTATATCTACTGACTAATATAGAGACCACTTGTTATTACTGACTACTGACTACTGCTATAGATACTGATCACTTTGAATATATCTAGGACTATAGACATATTGGTTACTTACTGCCATACATCTATAGTTAAATCTACTGATTGCTACCGGTTACTATCTACTGACTGCTACCGGTCACTATCTACTGCTTGCTACCGGTCACTATCTACTGCTTGCTGCTTTGGATCCAGACATTAAGACTATAGCACTGGTGTTATTACTATAGACACTACAGCTATTACCGAATACTATAGACTATAGGACTAAGAACTACTGGCTAAGAACTACTGACTACCACTGACTAAAAACTATAGGTTGATACTGCTTGTTTTGGTTGGGTACTTCGAGAACTGATTGGGATAGGTGCTGAGGACTACGTTGGTTCTGCCTACTCATACTACTGACTATCACAATCAGGAGTATAATTCCTATAGGGCTCCAGATCGACGATACTGAGATCTTGATCTGGGATACCGAATTACTATACTTACTGAAAACGGTGATACTCATTACTATAGACTGATACTATAGATACTATAGGACCAAGATACAACACTGTTGATATTGCTGATACGGAGTTACTGATATTACTGGTTACTTCTGATTGGTATCGGTACTACAGATACTATAGCTGACTATTGGAAGTATAGCTCACTACTGGTTACTATTACTGGTCTTTTCTAAATCTATAGGACTGCTGGTGAATACTAAACCTATATATTATCCGGCTTTACAGGACAAAGATACGATACTCCACCACTGGTTACTAATTTTTACTGCTGGCTACTATAAAGACTGAGACCATAGCACCACTGGTTACTGCAGATACTAAGGACAAGACTTTAAGTACGAGACTGCTCCTACAAACAATAGTACTTGATACCAAGGACGAGAAACAAACAATAGTACTTGATACCAAGGACGAGAAACAAACTTAAGCACTTGATACTCTCGATACAGTTACTACTTGACCAACACCAGAGACAATAAGTGAGATGGAGAAACGGTTGGGCTACCACGAGCAGCTCCGCCAGGACCAGATCATGAACCTGCTTTTAAACCGGGACTACCTCTTGGTGATGGCTCTGCAACAACAAAAGTCTGTTCTGCAGGTCAAGTACGAGCTTCTCCTCAAGCTCAAGGAATAGCCAAGTGCATGGAAATTGGGTAATTTTGGGTAGTACACGATCCACGTGGTAATTCCAAGATGATGGCTGAAGATCTGGTCCTCAACGACTTGAAGTTTCTGGTCATTAGTGTGATCATTTACGAGGGCTACAACAATATAGCCACCGAGATCTCGGATGACTATGGGGAATTACCCGGAGTGAGACCTATTGTACCTGGAATTACTTGTACACCACGGTGTATAAGTGGCTGACTTTGAAGTCGGATACCCAGATCTTTCTCAAGGAGCTCATGACTTGCTTTGGCTCGCTTTGGTTACGGCTTGTTCATTTCCCAGCGCTATGTACAGTGCTTTGGCAGAAACTTGCTGCTTATCTCCATGAAGGATCACGGTTCGGATAAGTACATTCACTTGAATCGTCTGAGCTCGTCCCTGGAGCCACTTTGGAGAGAGCGAGCCTTTTTCTGCCACCATGAACACTACGATTCAGCACTTGATTCAGAACTTGATCCAGGACCTGATCCAGTTTTCTTTGAACAAGCCTGTGCGTATAATGATCGACTCCCCTAAGGAAGCAGCTACCAAATTAGTCCAGGAATTTGTCCTTATAGGGAAACTATATTAAGAAGGAGGGTATGAAACTCGCGTTGTCGTACCAGCTTTTGAAGGAGAGTTATACAGTGGAACAGAGCCGAATTGTGGTTGTTTTGTTTTTTTGCAGCGAAAGAGACGGTCCATAGGGAGAGTGTCATGCTTGTGTTTTTGGGTATGAAAATACAAATTCAGTCTGGTCGACTCAGCAAAACAACGCAAACCCGGGTTTGGGCAATATCACTTACTGCTTCTATGATGTATTTATAGATGGTGGTCTGGTGCTTTACTACTTAGAGAGTTTGCATTTATCCTAGGAGATCCAGAATCACTAAACCTGGACTCTTATAATACTGTGGACAATCGGATGTTGTTTAAAGGGTATCAGTGAGACTTCTAGGTAGAATCACCAATTCCGGGCCATTTTGCTCATCTGCAGGAGCCCTATTTAATAGTCCAAGTTGCTTGTGCTGACTCCCTCCAATCCTTTTTGCTGGTGCATTGAAGGAATTTTTTACCAGAATGCATTGCTACTTGGATATAGAGGTCACAGATCCAATATTGGGAAAGATTGTGTTTTGTGCAGGAAAGGATCAAAAGAACGTGTTTGTACACTTTAGGAGCCGCAGAGCTAAAAGTTCAAAATGCAATGGCTTCATAGCGTCATGAGGTGGTTTTTGATGAGTTGATTGGAGATCGGGAGTGTTTTTATATGCCGGAGCGCCAACTTCAATTCCCGTGCAAGTGGCAGAACGAGACGGAAATTCGTTTTTTTTGGTGGAAGGAAACACGTTTATGCTCTGAATTCATCGAAGAGATAATTGACTCCTACCAGGGTAATCTTGTGTGCAGACTAACGTGACAGAGCAGTTTCCTACAACATTATAACCGGTCAGCTAGATTTTTTTCTGCAACACGTATACCTTCAGATGATACCAGACAATAAGGCAATACTAGTCTTCAAACATTCTTACCTGGCTATGGCAAAACTTCAAAGAAAATACCTGGGTGTGGTGAGATTTTGGAACACTATCGCATCGTTAGTGAATCCGGTCCCCAATATAAAATGATGCACAGCTATTCTTAAAATTCAGAGCATTATTGATTTTTTGTCAACTGGATCCTAATGCATGGCAATTCAATAAATTGGGGTACAAGATTAATAGTGGAGTGTTAATCCATGGATTACGGGAGCTGAGTTGATGTGGGAATGTATAATGCGAAATTCACACCTCATTGAATTTTTAGTGAAGAATTTCTGACGCCCGAAATAATAAACAGTTTCCCAAACACCTTCAGGGTGGAAAATCCCAGTGCATGGTTGAGTTTCTATGTACTGAAAAGAGCGAGAAATACCACCAATTACAGTGTCATTAGCAGCGCTCAGAGTGTATTCTCATAACTATTATGCACCCAGGAAACTATTCAATGTATGGATGTTTTTCCGTGTTTTTGGGTTTATTTAAGAACTTCGTGGGTTATTCTCTCAATTTTCAAACGATTTGTATTTTTTTTTTGATTTGTGAATGTTTTATTAGGGTGATTATATGCAAGAACATGAGAATTTCACGAATGTTCCAGATTTTCGTCCGATTAAAAGTGTATTACAGACTAGAATAAGTAATGAAATAATAGAGTGAGTTGTCATTGAAACTACATAAAAAACATGGAATAGAATATACGTGTGGGGTGAAATCATGCAATCGTGGTTCGGTTTATAGTATGCCCAAGACAAGTATATGCAGTCTATAGAAACAAATGGGGTTAGAAGGTAATCCAGATTCGTCTGTAGAATACTCAAAGTAAATAGAGACTGGTGATCGTGAGAAACTCGGGCAGTGATTGTAAGAATGGAATAGTACAGTAGAGTATAGTACAGTAGTACAGTAGAGAATAGTACAGTAGTACAGTAGATTATAGTACAGTAGTACAGTAGTACAGTAGTACAGTAGTACAGTAGTACAGTACACATTAGTACAGTAGCACAGTAGTACAGTAGTACAGTAGTGTATAGTACAGTAGTACAGTAGTACATCAGTACAGTGGTACGTTACTACTAGAAATGATCCTCTATTTGGACTAGCAGTCCACTACTCACTAAATAGAGTTTTTGTCCAGTCGACTCATAATACATTATAGTATTAGTATTAGTATTAGTATTAGTATTAGTATTAGTATTAGTATTAGTATTAGTATTAGTATTAGTATTAGTATTAGTATTAGTAGTAGCAGTAGCAGTAGCAGTAGCAGTAGCAGTAGCAGTAGCAGTAGCAGTAGCAGTAGCAGTAGCAGTAGCAGACTATAGATTGGAGACTAATATTTAGTCTAGTAAGTTAAAGTATAAGTACATACTACAGAGTAGTAGAGTGTTAGACCCACCATAGGTAATACTCGTATTTCCGTATTTAAGCCTACACTATCTATTCCTAGAAATGGCCTTTGGACTGTGCCATGCCTCCACCGTCATTGTACGAGGACCCAAAAGAAAAGGTAACCCAGGGGACCAGAATGGAATGTGGAGATTTTCCCCTTGAACCTGGCAACACCCGTTGACTGGGGAAGCCGCTTACATATCCCTGTATATCAATATATACTAAAACATAGGTTGAAAGATTAAGAGCCTGGTTAGCTCTTAAGTGGCCTGATTACTCCTTCTGGAGAACCTTTGGCCGATGAACATAATAAGAAGAGTACCTGACGTAACAACAAGATGTAACATAGAGTGTGGTATAGAGTAGAGTAGAGTAGTGTAGATACCACTTTATCCAGAAAAAGAACAGCCTTTTTCAAAGTCCCCATTTGAAAGCACCACTCCATGCTGAGGTCTAGGTCTAATCTCTGCGCCTCTAGTACTGTATATGCTTAGTAGGCCTGGGATTCACTAAAGACTTGGATTCAGAAAGCCTGGAAAATCACCGTAA
>NKZC01000167.1:0-35891 GCA_002374385.1 Metschnikowia borealis
GGCTAAAATGGGTATAAATAATGGTGTGTTATGTTCGTTAATACATTTATGCCTTACTAATACTTTGCTCATAGATGGTTTCTCAAGAAGAGGAGCCGGAGTGACTTATACAACTTTGAGAGAAACGTAGTAGCGGAATTTTCCACTAGAACAAAGGTAAGGATTGTTCCAGAATATTGGAAAAGGCCATTGTGGTACTTCATGTAGCAATGGCTGTGACACGGCATTTGGAATGGCCGTTGTTACAATCGAAAGAAGGCTTCATGAATCCTCTATAGACAGGGCCCTGCCGATCGTGGATTTAACATGGTGCGTATAGAATGGTACCTTGTTACAACATACATAAAATCATTTGTGGGGTAAAAGTGATTATACAGGGAACAAAGATTTGAAAACACTTGTGGAGGTAGAAGTGATTATGCAGGGGAACAGAAGCACCATATCACCAATCGAGAGAGTTCCCAATAGTAGCAGCCGATCAAAATACTTCTAAGACTGTTTAGGCTATTGTTCCTGGAAAGATGCATTCAATTTAAAAGACGTTAAAAGCTTAGACTCCTTAATAAAAGGCTAAAGCCCCAGGTCATGATAATTCTAATTGTATACAATAAAAGCTCTCAACCGAATTTGTGTCTGTTCAAAATGTGAAACCCACGGCATGATCAATGGGTATCTGTTGGAAGACATTTTTGGCACTCATGAATTACAAGAATGACGAGGGCCGTTTCTCATTACAGCACTTCATGGATATCCACCGTAGCTACAGACGGTCAATGCAATACCCATAAAACAAAATTTCCATGTACTCATAGCGAAGTACTATGGTTGTCTAAACTGAGGTTGCCACGTCCATTGTTCATCCGTCGCAGCCGGTAATACTATGATTTACTATGATTTACTATGGTATTATTGTGGTTTAATATGTATTATTATGGTTTAATATGGTATTGTTATGGTTTAATATGGTATGTTTTCCGAAGCCACGTTTTCTCTCGATACACTAATAAAGCAGCCCTCCTCCTTTGAATAATCACGAATAATATAAAGATAGTGTCTTAACGTCACAGAATCTGACAACATACTGTAAAGTAGTATAGTATAGTAGTTGGATCCGATATGGTGGGTCACAAAAAAATCTAAGCAGTGTATAGTCTAGCACATTACAGTGTAGTACAGTATAGACCATAGTAACATTTAGAAGTCAGTACTATAATACACTATAGTAAGTCTAGTACAGTCTAGTAGTAGTACAGTAAACTACTCTAGTAGTATTTAGCGTACAGTATAGTGTTGTATAGTTTAATGATACGAGCATTAGTATGTCAAGTATCGTGAGCATCATGAGGACTAGAGGTACACCAGTAGTCATAGTAGTCGATTTTAGCATTAGTATCGATCAAGTGCTACATTGTAGTACACAGTAGGATGCACTCTAATTCCTTATACTCTGAGTACTCCATAATACCTGAGTATGCATAGTACCATGTATTATGGCTTACTATCTCACTATGGCTTACTAGGCTTACTATGGTGTTTCTAGTGGAAATATACAGGTATTTATGTGCCCTAACAAATAGTCTTCATGCTTACTATGGCCTGACTACTTCCTCACTTCGGAGGCTCTATGGTCTTATGGTCCCAATAACACCATGCTACGCTAAACTAGGAGTCAGTACTATAAACAGATACCATATTTACAATTTGCCTGGATTACTGTCTGTTTTTCTGTGTGTTTTTCTGTCTGTTTTTTCCGTTTTTCTGTCTGTTTTTCTGTCTGTTTTTTTCCGTTTTTCTGTCCGTTTTTCTGTGTGTTTTTTTCCGTTTTTCTGTCTGTTTTTTCCGTTTTTCTGTCCGTTTTTCTGTCTACTTACTTTGATTAGATCTATAGTCATACACTGAACACCACTCTTGTACACCTGGAGTGTTTGTTTTCAGCCAAATATGATTGCAACATCCAAGCCTCATTCGGTAATCAATGGCCTAGTTCCAAATCCCCAAAGATGCTGTGATCTGCTCACTCAGTGGTAGTACTAGGATAATCACGCCCTCCATGCATCACTCAATTACCCAGTACCACCATAGTAGTTATCTTTTGTCAGTCGACTAAAAAATGCAGTTTTCGTTTGACAGTCAAATAAACACTTCAGATGTCGTTTGGCAGTCTACGTCTACTAGATGCAGTAGAACTCTACCGCTCCATACTGTCTATGCACGCATAGTACTGACTACTGTTACTAACAACTGGTGGTAGTACTGGCATACAATACTGACCGACTTAATGGTTAATGATTAGTACTACTGGTTGACTATAGATGGTCATGAAAGAAGAAAGAAAAGCTTGCAATAATATTAAAGTGCATTTATCAGATTCCTGTCGCTCCACCCCCCTATCTTCTTCAGTCTATTGTAACCCTAAAGTCTAGTTCAGCTCCTAATAGTGCTACTCCTACCCTAATACCACTTCTGCCCAGTACTACTCTCTTGGCCAAGTACTATCAAGTCCTAGCCCCAGTACTGGTACTATCCAATAGTAATATCACTGGCTGGTACTAGCACACCAAATACCACTGATAGTTAGTGAACACCTATACTTTAATTAATCATAGAATCTAACACGAATAACACTGACCAGTGCTTTCCATCTGTTACTTGAGCTGTATGCATTCATTACTACTTACTGCACATCTTCGTAGATCCAACAAGTCATGCAAGACTAAAACAATTGATTTTATGCAAGACTGAACAATTGATTTTATGTAAGACTGAACAATTGATTTTGTCTCAATTGCCAATTGCTAATGCACACACTTATCAATAATTGCTATGTTCGGACCATTGTCGTTGACTGAGACAGTCTGCTCAGTTGTACTTCTCAAGCAACTCGTCCACCAAAGCAATATACTTAGTCTCTGCCTCCTCCTGAGAAGTACCCTTCAAGTCTTCCCAGGCTTGCCACTTGTACTTGCCCTTCAAGTCGTAGAAGCTGGGCTTGGCGGTGGTGTTGTCGCCTACGGTGGCTTGCTTGTACAATCCATACAAGTTCAACAACTCGTCGTCGGAAGGACGCTTGGGCAAAGCGTTGACAGATTCGGCCTGGTGTTAGTAAACGGACTAGTGGAGACTAGTACATGGGAGTGGTGGGTACATACTTTTTGGGTGAATTCGGCGGAGACCATTTTGGGGGAGTAGAAGTAGAGAAAGTGGTGTGAGGGGACGGCGAGAAGTACTCCGGGGTGCGTGGGGTCACGTGACCCCCATTCTCTCGGTCGTCACGTGCGGCGTGCATGGTCCTAATCGCCTCTATTGGTTTGGGTCAAACGATGCATTGGCCCGGGACTGACTGCCTGTTTCTTGACCACCGGCTGTTGCGTGGTTGACCTCGGATCTGCAGGACCTCGGATATCCCGCTCAATCGGGTGTTGCTTCGGCTGTCGCGAGATTCGGGTGCGGCTGTAAACTCGCCCACCGCGTCCGTTGACACCCGTACACCAGGAAAAGTAAACAAGCAAAACCAGTACACTACACCAGTACATTGAAGCACGTGACCAAACATGTGTACACTAATGCTTCCATACAGACCGGTGCACCACGTATTTGTAAGCAAAAGAAGGACCTGTACACCACAAAGAAGCATCTTTGGCGGCAATCGTACACCCACTAAACCAACGCAAAACCCTAAAGGACAGAAGCAGGGATAAAGTATCGGGTTGAAAAATCAGCGTGGAGGTTTAATCTCGGAATACGGATCACCAAGTCGGAATCCGAATTTGCCCACCTCTTGACTTGTCATCGGAAGCAAGTCCGAGACACCCAGTGCGCTTACATAATCGCACTAAAAAAACAGACTGCACAAAGCAATGCGGATAATCATCGCCACCACACGCGGCCGAATTGGATGAGTAAGCCATCAGGGCGATCATGCAAACACAACAAATTTCATGGTGGAATTTCGAGAGGCAGTTTTGCAGAAGATTAGTTTCAATGATGAAACGAACTTCCCAATCGTGAATACAAATTCCTCTGCGACCGGAACGGAAGCCCCGGATGTTCCGAGCCGCTCGGGGACCAGGGTTAATGCGCGGATGCGGCCCCAGCGTCCCGTAAACCTCCTATCGTGTCCGTTTTGAGCCTTTCTCCGTGCGCCGCCACCACCTTCTTGGGCCCGCGTGTGTACTGGTGCGTGTAGCCCATTTCTAAGCAACCCCAGAATATATATACCCTCCTCCCCCTCCCACGTGAACTCGTAATCTCTCTCTTCTTCACCCCTATCTTTTTCTTCCTTCTTCCTTCTTCATCTTCCTCCGGTGAATAGTCCGGCCCCGTTATAATTCCACTGAGTACTTCCTTCTCCGTACTTCATCCTTCTATTTTATACTTCTGAACTTTAGACGTGTCTGTTAGTTTATTCAGACCCGATCCACACCCCAACTTCAACAAAACTAGAAACAACTGGTTTCAATCCCCAGTTCATCCAGTCTATTTGGTCTCCATCCAGTCTAGCTCAATCTCCATTAAGTAATATGTGGGAAACAAAGTTTGATCCGCTCTTGAACCAGGTGTACTATGTCGGCGACGATGGAACCATTACTTTTGATCTCCCCTGTGAAGTTCAGAGCAGCCGTGGGCTCAAGGCCAAGTCCAATATTTTCTACCGAATTTCGTCCAAGTTATCGTTGATGCGTTCCAAATCCAACTCGTGTGAGAACATGTTCAGAAGGAGCAGCAAACCGAGCTTAAAATCAACGCCTTCTTCTGACGCATCTGAAACTGCAGTTGAAAGCGATGGAGCAGAATTAGCAAAAACAACCTCGAGTTCTTATTTCGCTGATAGTCTTGGCTGGAACATAACTGCAGCCTTGGACTCGCGTATGGGGTACTATGACCAGGACGACGTGTCCACCGTTTCATCCGTGGACTCCATTGAGTCGTTTTACTCTGAGCTCCCGAACGATATCCACGATGACAATTCCATATACGATAAGGAACTCGAGCGCCATGAGCTTCGCCAGCAATTCATCCGAGAACTCTACTGAACAAACAACTGATTGTTATTGGTTGATTATTTAGTTCTCGTATATATTTAGGTTATTCATTTTGGTATAATGTTGTTGTAGTCCTGTAGTGTGGTAAAATTTGGTGATGATTGTATGTACCACCCACGTGATAACTTAAATCAGTATCCTAGCTAAGACTAACACTGTACTGTATGAGCTGCAGTAGTTAGAATTGATGTAGGATTTGAGGCATATGTAGGATTCGGGTTATACAGCACCTCCGGAAATGCACTGTTATCCCTTCCAAAACTGTAATGAGCAAGCAAAATGTTTCCAAGAAACAGACTGAAGTTAGTATATATTTCCAGACACTAAACCCAAAGATGTTTCAAGATGATTGTCAAGGTTTCGAAACGGAGTTTGTATGTAAGCTGGAGTTTTAGGAGACCTGACCAATTGGATGAAGGAAGGAATATCAAGGTTTCAGGGACATGTCCATGTAACAATGGGATTGACCAACTAATTGTGTATATAGACATGCAGGAATTTGTCTCTTTATACCTCGTAAACCTCTATAGCTAGAACTGTCTCTATCTAGAGAAAAACAAAAAGGTGTGAAAACCGTTTAAGCCCTCTAACAAGCCCTATAAGCAGCCCTATAAGCAGCTCTATAAGAAGCTCTATAAGAAGCTTAATAAGAAGCCCCAGAACGCCCTATAAAAAGTCCTATAAAAAGTATTTATTCTAAGGGGGGGGGAGACCTCCTTTTATAGTTCATAGGCCGCGTTTCCTGACACAAGAGCACAGTGTTCAGGGGCTTGCAGATGGCTGCGAAAACGTAGCCTCACTAATATATAAAGCCCCCCGCCGCGACCCTACACAGTTTTTTTACCTGTAGTTCGAGCATCAATTCTACACATAAAGTAGTTTTGCAGAGTGTGGTTCACGTTGAGTGAAATTCTCAGATGTCATTTTCAAGTGGCATTTTCAAGTGTCATAGTGTCATTTCAAGTGTCATCAAGCCGATAATGCTATGAAAGTATCAGCTGGAACGCTTCGTTAAAAAAGTCACAATAAATACGTTGAAAACGACTGAAAAGATGGAAATTGGGGGTTAAATTGATGTCAGGCACTGCTACCTTGACAAAAATCTGGGGCGCTAGCTGCTTTGTTCCAGAGATGTGTCTAATTGGTTGACTTTTTTCCAGAGAATTTTAGTTGAATGTCTCTCTGAACATATCCTTTATTTCTTTTGGAGCATATAAGTGGACTTAGCTTTGAGAAGCATTCGACTTTATGACGTTAATACAATATGGTTTAAGAGTGTTCTGTCAAAACTATACTCGGCTACGCCAGAAACAACTCAACAAAATGCTCCTTTTGTCAATGGTGAATTATGGGAATTAGCTTTTAAGATACTGAAAGATATTATTCTGGGTATATTTAGTATATATACGAGGTCTGTGGGTATTGAATGGTGGTGCCAGTTAAGTCTGGCCGGGTCCACATCCGGGCTCTGAATTGCCATCAAAAAAATGAGCCTTCAAACATCCAAGGTAAAGCTTTGTCGTTTGATACCTCGGGATATATACAGTACTCGAGTACCTGGAACACTATTTTACAAAATAGCGCCTCCAATAACTGATACAACAAAATGCCTTTGAGAATAGGGTACTGGTATGGCTATGATACTTATACTCCAGAGATCAGGCACTACTGATAGGCGGTGTTGTATTGTTGTGAATAGTATAGAGCTACACATCAACAAATTACATTTTCAATGCCTACTCTACAATGTGTCTTCAGGATGGCACAAATACATTTCATGATCCAAGATTTATGAGGCCCATGAGATGGAGTTCAAGATACTCCAAGTCTATATTCAGGTTCTATGTCGTTCGAAGATCGATGTATGATCTTGCCAGGATTTTGAAGAAGTCACTAGTCAGGTTTGATCTTACTTAGAAATTCTTCATGGTCAATTTGGATGGGCCAACAGTCAGAGTGGCCTGGAACAACTAAGCCCATCGTTTATTGCTGTTGAACGACTTTGTTGAAATGACATCGAAGTCATATTTCACGGTGATGTCACAGCTGGACAAAAGCTGGTTTTCGAACTCAATGACGACATTATTGCTGGTCTAATCAGAGGTTTCTATGAGCACAGTTCCCATCAACTCACTACGACTTTCAACAACTTTCCGGCCTCGCAGTCTCTTTATTGCATGAATCTCGGGATCTTCCTTAACCAGTGGTTCTCGGAAGCCAACTTATCCTTGGACTTGAGCAACTCCTTGATCTTCAGCTCCAATTGGCCCATTCTCTTAATTTTACTGGAACGGAACTGGTACAGCCTTGTCACCTTGGTGTTTCGGGCTCTCTTCATCGACTTGGGTCCTAGTTGTTGGTTTCTACCTGCCTAATCACCAGATAGACTGCCGTATTATCACCAGAACGACTGGATTATTGAAGGATTATTGAGTTAGTACTTGTGTGTTCCAGTGAGTGGAGTCAATGGTGGATACAAGTACTGCTGGATCATCATGCCGTCTCATGCTACCTCTATACATGAAACATTATGACAAGCACACTAACGAGAATACTAAAGTGTTCACCGAGTGATCATAAGCATGACCTTCTACTCCACAATTGACTACACTCACTGCTCTCCTAATATAGTACATAGAGTAGTACATAGAGTAGTAGTATTGTACTGCTGATGCCAAAGATAGTTTTTTGTAACAGAAATAGTAAGGACAGTGCCTTTGTATACAGTAAGTGGTAGGTAGTGTGGTAATTGGTTGGTTTGTATACACTACACTAGAAACACTTTGATAGACGGGTTATGAGCCCACACCCACAACTTAACAGAACTTAATCTGTCCTTTACCCAGAACATAACCCATAACACAATCCCATAATCTCCACCAATCCCAAAAGACTTGATAGATTTGTGCAATATGCACTACTGCTATACTGCAGGGACGTAATCGTTGGAGACCAGGGCAATGAGCAGGTCCAAGTTGCCCAAGACCCGGTACGTACTGGACGCAATCTTGGCCTCCTGTTCACTCTTCTCCGCCAACATGGTATCGTAGTTATCACGTGCATCCTGAAGAGCCTTTTGGTTTTCCTCGTTGACCAAGTCCTGGTAGAAGATCCGGGTTGTGGTCTTCAACCGCAGGAACGGGTCTCCATCGGCCAAGTCCGCCGTTTTCCTCAACATCAGTGACTTGACCTCGGCGTTCCGGATATTGATCTGGTTCAACTTCCGGTTCCGCTCATTGACCTTGGACATACTGGTGGAAGAGCTCTGCAGCGTGCGCTCATTGTCCTTGTAGAGCACCTTCTCGAGCTCCTTCAACTTGTCCAATAACTCCTTGACCTTATCCAAGTCGTTGTCCTGCTTGGCGACCTTCAATTGGTCCATGACACGCGACTTCTGGTACACGGCATCGTACGCATAGATGCCTTTCTGCAATTTCTGTTTCTTGGACACCATCTCGTCGATGTCCTTATTAGAGAACCCACTGTTCATCAAGTTGTGCAACTGCTCGGCCTTCTCGTTGACGTCATCACGGTACGCCACGTCTTCGTTGGTCTTGCCCAACTCAGCAATGTACCGCTCGAACTCTTCACTGGTAATATCTCCATCACTGAACACGTTGATGGGGAACTCCTTTTTCTGCGTCCGGTTCTGACTCACCACCAAATACACATCCGTTTTGCCCTCTCCAACGCGGTACTGCTTGTTTGGATGATGCACTGCTTCTTCGATCTGCACTGCCCGGTATATAGGCTGCCGGGTCCGCCTATCCACCCCCACATTGATCTTACCGAACGTCTTGCTGATGGTCTCCAAGAAACTGCGGTGGTAGAGGTACTTGCTCAAGAAACTGCGGCCCACGCGGATCTTGTTGATATCCGCAGCAGTGGCTCTTTCAAAACTGCGGCTCTTGAACTTGCTCTTCCCGCTTCCCCACACAACCCCGGAACTATCTCCATAGGTATCGTAGTCGTCCTCGTCGTATTCGTCTTCCTGCACATCGTCCTCATCGTCCTCATCTTCTTCGTCCTCGCCGTCATCCTCGTAATCGTCTCGTTTGCGGCGGTTCTGCTCTCTCTGTTTCCGTAACTCATTGAGCTTGTTCAGTTTGGACGAAGCAGGGCCAGTTTTCCGACTGGAAGACCGCGTTTTCTTCTCCACGCCCGGAGCCCGCTGCTGTTTCATTCTCTGCTGCAAATACTGCTTTTCGTTGAACCGGTCCATTTCCTGGGACCGCTCAAAAAGCGTCTGTTCTCGCTCAATCTCGTCCATCTCAAGAAGCGCCTCCCGGTCCGCCTCGTCCTTGTACTTGCCTTCCAAGGGGTACGGGTTGACGAGCTCCTCGGAGTTGTAGCCATCGTCGTCGTTGTCATCGTCGTTGTCGTCTTCTACGCCGTCGTAGGCATCGTTGTCGTCTTCGTCCAGAACCTGGGCGGAATGGACGTTTTTCAGCCGGGGGCCACGTGTTCTCTTTAAGGGAATATCCAGCATTTCGTTTTCCGAGCCGCCGGAGTCGCCGCCGGCGAGCGCCAACAAGTCGTCTTCCAAGTCGGACATGGTGGTGGAGTATGATGTTTTTCTCACTGATATATATGGACATCCGTACACCGCGCCGACCAAGAATTATGCAAAGGTCTAGCGAATTTTAGTAATATTACTATATATGTCTAGTTTGTATATTCATTATTTATTGCTATATGTTACTACACTATGTGACACTTTTAACGGATTGCTGTGAGGATGCATAGTAGATGACCAAACGGGTGCAAAGCAACAGGTGCACTTCATTCATGGTAGAAATGGCAAAGAAAAGACGGCACAGAGAAAAGTCTAAACGCAGAAATGAATTCTTTACTTTTAATCTTTATATAATTGAGAAATTGTTTAGCCTACTAGACTTACTAGGAATGAGACAGTGGTGGTCCTACAGTGTACCATGAGCATTGGAGTAGCCTGATGATACGATTACTAGAGTAGTATAGAATTGAGTCCTAGAGTAGTATAGAATTGAGTCCTAGAGTAGTATAGAATTGAGTCCTAAAGTAGTAATGAAATTACATTATGCCAGGAGTCTCCCAGTAGTAGTTATGGACTTGTAATACTAGCTGACCAACTGACCATACTATTTTGTGGCTCTCAGTAACACCTATACGGCAGCACGGCCCCTATGGTCTCCACATAGTAGAGCCCACCAACAAGTGATGAGAACGACTGGGCCCATTATTTTCTATACAGTTTTCTACTAAAGTATTTTACTACTTTTACTGTACTGTATCAAACTGTATATTGTGTTTTACTGTACTACACTATATGTACACTATACTGGCACTACACACCATACAGTGCCATATTGTACTGTACTGAAAGACTATACTGAAAGACTGTAAAGTGTGCTACTACAGTGTACTAGTACAGTGTACTAGTACAGTGTACTACTGACCACTGACTACTGAACACTGACTACTGATCACTGACTACTGATCACTGACTACTGACTAAGGTGTCTATGATGGATTGGCCTGACACGCTATTTATATCTGCCTCTATGATTGATCAGGGTAATACAGATGTTACATATAGGTATAGCACATATACTAAACTATAGATGCTGCATGAGTACACCACTTAGTTCGTAGATACATAGTCGCTACACGGCCACTAGCATACTTGGATATTAACATGAGACACATGAATATAGTTCACATAGCAAATTAATTATAGATGCTACATATGAGTATAGCACATATTAAGTAGACTTACTCCATTTTAGATCCCTATAGGCAGGCATCTAGACATAGAGGTATCATAAAGCCTCCGCCGCCTGATTCTAGCACTGACCATTCTGAACCATCAATACATTAGAACTGATAATATAGAATGGAGCAGTTACCAGTCTAGAGATATATAGACTGGACTAGAATAAGTAAACAAACTAAGGGCAAGAAAAATACCCTGACTAGTTGTGTCAGCAAATGATGTGAGGATGCAAAGCTCTTACTATAGAATCTAACATGGGCGTTGTACCCGGGTGTTCAAATAGGTTGTAAGAGGCCACCTTCCTGCGAAGGCTTTCTTTTTGAAACAGGCCACGGTTCCCAGATACAGTATCAAACTGTTTTCAAAGTGGGTGGTGGGGTTGATGTGGGAATAATGTGAGCTAAAAAAATTCCAAACTAGACCGGGCCTTAAACCAACTAGTCTCCAGAAATCTTGCCAGGATTTGGAACCATCAAGATGGGAGCCACCAAACAAGATGGGAGCCACCAAACATGACTCAACCTCTACTGAGGAGCTTGTTACTTTGAAGTGAAGAAGTTGTATATAGATTACATAGAAAGAATGAAAGTTGTATATAGATTACATAGAAAGAATGAAAGTTGTATATAGATTACATAGAAAGAATTTAATTCTTCCATAGTGTTAACTATAGTTAAGTTGACAATAAGTAAGTCACGAGAGAGCATATCGTTTGTAGGTTAACCCTTATCTGGGTCATTTAGCAAAAATCAAGGCCAAGGTGTAGCAGCTCACACATTATACTCTGTATAATTTTTGTCTCTATCTTGTTGTCATATTATATAATCTCAGTATCCATGAAATGTACACTATAATCCAAATCTCCCGTTTGTCGTAATCAGCCAATCCCAGTAAGTCACAATGAGGTGAGCTAGGAAGTGAAATGAGCGGGACCTTTATCTTTTCACTGCATTAGTCAAGTTCACTTTCAGTATGTAAGTACAATTTGGCATATATTCAAGTCCTCTTTTTGGGGCCTCTCACACGCAGCCTTGGTCTTCCTTCAGGCTTAAAAAAACATAGGGCTTTCCTCAAAATATCGGGACTTATAAAGCGGACCATGGAGCCCCGTATAAACACCTGGCTCATATAAGTTGTTTTCCCGTCCGGCCTTTTTTTCGGGTCAAATCCCATAAAGATATGCAGAGGTGGGTGTTTTGGAGACATTGGAACACATTGGGGCAATCAACCGGGAGGAAAGTCCCACAGTGAAGTGGCTAGTTCTTTGCTTCTCTCCACCAAAATATTCAAGTGTATCCAAGACTTGCTAACAAACACCAACCACGAGTACAAGCGAACCACGAGTACAAGCGAACCACGCCTGGCTGACGTCTTTGCATGTACTTACATTTGAATAGGAGCAATCTGATCTAAGCAAACTGAGGACATTTAATCCATTTATGCTTCTACCTCTCTGTACCTGCTAAACTCCCAATCTATGGTTATCTAAATAAAATTGAAACTCCTATTTATATTGTCATCTAAATTTGTATTGTACTCCTAGTCTATGGTTATCTGAATAAAATTGAAACTTCTAATCTATGGTTATCTAAATTTGTATTGTACTCCTAGTCTATGGTTATCTAAAATAAACTGATACTCCTAGTTATATCTACTCTATACATACTACCATACCCTTTAGTGCCATACACTACATAGATTAGGTCATAGAACACATTATGCAGGCTACACTATACTAGACCGTAAAATCCTTTCCAGATTATAATGGAGTAGAGCATAGAAGATACTATAGTACTATACTGCATACGCTAGACTAGGTCAATAACACAAGATTTGGACCCTACTGGACCAGACGGGATATTAGTGTACTGCATTTCAATGCTTCCAAATGCAGTTATGGAACTCAATAAAATCTTCCCTGTCCATTCGTCAGATTGCTCATATTGAGGAATCACCAACGTATATATGATTTAGTACTTAACGTTACTACAAGAATTTAACAACTACACCTTAATACAGGTACGACTCCACTACTGCTCTGCACCACTATAGTATAGCACGTTGAATACATTGTCATAACCTCATATTCATATCAATTCTACTGAATATGCTGTACGATCTGTTGTAGATGGAAAGGTTAGTAATACAGATAACCATACAAAATACTCTGTCTGTTTTACGATTTGATTCAGTATTGTATATTATGACATTACAAACCATAGTGGCGAGTCGTGCAATGCACAATGAGGGATATGGAAACAAGGGCTTAACGCAATCTTCTGGCCTCACGCTCAGACTCCATCAAGCATAAGATATCGTTTTCTCTAACTGGACCCTTGACGTTTCTGACAATGGTTCTGGAAGCATCTTCCAAGAACTCAACTCTGACCTGGGTGACACCACCTCTGGATCCGGTTCTGCCCAAAACCTTGATAACCTTAGCAAGAGTGACTGGAGTTTTAGTGTCCTGGATGTTAGTATTGATGCCAAAATATCAAGCGAAATGCAAAGTGTCCAAGAGAGAAACTATCTCGATGATAAAAGCCAGTCTATCCGGAAAACCCAGAAAAATCACATGTCTAAATGTCGAGATAAAGTCCAAAGCCTAAGTCCAGAAACTTATCGAACTAGACTGGTTTCCATGTTTTAGTCCGATGACCAATGGGGAGTCCCCATAAACTTTCGTTCAAGAGTTGTCATTGAACACATTGGACAGTTGTGGTTGGACAGTTTCCTTAGACATTCTGGACGGATTGGATGGTGGTTTAGATATCCTGGACAGATTGGACAGTGGTTTAGACACTTTGACATTGGACAGATCTGACATTAGACAGATGGACAGTTGGACAACGGATGGACATCACCGTATGAAAACAGAAGCTCGGATTCTGAAACCATGCATAGCACCGTTCTCGAAGCAACGCCTACCTGGCGTCCACCAACACACATACCATTGTAAATTGATATATAGATGGAGGAAATAGAAAAGGGAAAATTTTTTTTTCAAGGTCGCACAGGTTGCAAGGGTTTTTTTTGGGCGCCCGCACGACCCGCACGCGACTTCTTAATGGAGGGTCGTGTGGCGCACATGCGAGTCACGTGGGTCGTGTTCTCCCGCGGTATGCAGTCGCATCCAGTCTCCAGTCTTCTCCAGTCTTCGCAGCTTTTCGTCACTTTTCCCCGTTTCCTTCGCAGCCATTCTCCATACTCCTTAAACTGTGGGAGTTATTGAACCCACAATCTTTTTGTACAGGCAGTACACCTCTATATTGTCAGCACCCAAAAAGTCATGGTATAGTCAAAGTCATAGTCAGTCATAGTGATAGTGATAGTGATAGTGATAGTCAGAGTCAGTCATAGTCAGAGTCAGTCATAGTCAGAGTCAGTCATAGTCAGAGTCAGTCAGAGTCAGAGTCAGTCATAGTCAGAGTCAGTCATAGTCAGAGTATACCATAGTGTTAGATAATCATGACTTACAGGTATAGGATCGACTTACAGCTATAGGTCATTTTGGCCCAGTAGAGCCAGTCCTATTATGCAGTCAGAATCGTTGAGTGGCCTGTCGTACTTCCACAGTGTGGAGTAGTCCAGTGCCTATACTCCTGATGTTCATCCACTGTTCATTGACTGTTCGTCCACTGCTCGTCCACTGCTCATCCACTGCTCATCCACTGCTCATCCACTGCACATGGCTGGGCCGCATGCAGAATGGTACAGGAACCACCAACATTATTTTCCAAGCATGAATGATTTGTATAAAATTCGTCTTCGTTGGAAGTTTTAACCCTTTAGACTTACCCGGAGAAAAGCACCAAAGCTAACAAAGCTGTGGATGGCTTTAGCAATTTGACTTGGCTCTTTTTCGTCAATGCATGCATATTTACCTGTGATATTCATGTATGATGCGTTGAATTGTCTAGTAGTTTGCAACATTTCAATTAAATGATAGTTCAGTGACTCGTTGTTTTGGGGAGGGTGATATCCTATTTGAACACTTTGCTACAACAAACTACATAGCTACTGGGAGACTGATCAATTAAAAGAAATGTTAAGAGATGCATATTTTGGAATGGGTGCTTACACTTGGATGAAAAGTACATCTACAAGTATCACCCAAGAAATGCTCTATTTTCAAACACACCACTACACCAATACTACTATACTCAGCTCTGGACCTTACAGACTCTACCAAATCTGATTTTTAAGACTACCAACTTTGATTCTTAAGGCTACCAACTTTGATTTTTAAGACTACCAACTTTGATTTTTAAGACTACCAACTTTGATTCTTAAGACTACCAACTTTGATTTTTAAGACTACCAAATCTGATTCTTAAGACTACCAAATTCGATTCTTAAGACTACCAAATCTGATTCTTAAGACTACCAAATCTGATTCTTAAGACTACCAACTTTGATTCTTAAGACTACCAAATCTGATTCTTAAGACTACCAAATCTGATTTTTAAGACTACCAAATCTGATTCTTAAGACTACCAAATTCGATTTTTAAGACTACCAAATTCGATTCTTAAGACTACCAACTCTGATTCTTACACACTGTCCCTGCATACTGTACATATAACTGTCTGGTGTGGATTTGAGACAGTACTTACTGCTTGACAGACTGCTACTCCTGGGATCTATAAGGACAACCAAAGAACTCACGTGACGCAACACCCCGTCAACCCCTGCTAAAGCAACTTCTTAACACTAATGAATATACTGGATTGACAGTATATATTAAAGGGAATATTAATAAGGCCTGATATCACCTTCAAATTATACCACAAAGTATATTTTATAATGTTAACTAAAATATACTTAATTTTAGATTTTGATCAACTACAATTTCATGATAAAAAGAATCTAAAATTGACTTATTATGTTTGGTGAAATACGCCGTGGAGTGTTCCCAGACAGACTATGATAGTGACTTGACTTTGACGTGAGTCAACGTTTTGATGGCGTGTGGAGATTTAGATACACCTTTTTTAACTCATTATAAGATACATAAAATCATATATCATACGAATGTAAAATGAATACTTACATAAATCATATATACATCAGATAGTATAATGGTACGTATGGTATACAATATGAAATAACCTATGAAGTATCCCTATTTTACATATAAAGTATAGCATCAAAAGGAATATACCCGATCATATTTAACTTAGATTCAATAGGTAGAACCTAGTAAAATATAGTAGGGTGGAGGCCTTGCATCCGTTTTCACCGACACACCATTGTGGATGAATGGAATTAAACAAGCTCTAGCTCAAATCCTCACGTCCACAATTAAGGTTTGACAGATAAGCCAATAGTGGAGTAAACCTAGCTAAAGGTTCTTTCTGTTGGGAACTCTAACTTTTTGGGTTTACTTTTAGAATCCCTAATTATTGCCATTCACTGGCTCCTTCATATGCAATATCGTTGTCCCCATATGCCATTATTCACTTTGGTGCAATATTAAGTATGCTCCACATGCTGCTATGGTCCACCATAGTTATTAAACAAAGAGTACACTCTTGTCACCCAATGAAGTCCACCCCAAATGCTTCATTATACAACTTCCATCAGAAAATGATCTCCCAATAATACCACTATGGGCACCAGTACTTCCCAGACTCTTCTTCGGATGTACCATTGCTCCTCTAGTTATTTTGGAGTACCCTATCACTCTATTTTCTCGAGCTTTTTTCATACAAGGAGCGCAATTCATGGTTAAAGGCACAACCACTAAAAGAGCCCATGAAGAAATAAATGGTCTCCTTTGAGCTTGTCTTGCAACCAATGCGTTCCGATTCTCGACTCTCATAATAGACTCGTGCTTTGGTACACCGTAAGAGTTAAGCCACTCGAGATATAGTTTGACCGTGATGGACTGAAAGCAGTGGTATGAGTAGAGTAGCTCCCATTTTCTTGTTCCTGTTCCGCTGAGACCAACTTTTTCCAGAGAGGTAAAGAATTCAAGAGTTTGTTAGATCCACCATAGACACGACCCCATCTATAAAAGTATCTTGAAGCCTACTCTGTCCAATTTCGAAATGGCCATTGAAAACGCTGTGTCAAGGCCATCGTCGTAAGAAGTACTATGATGGCCCTTTCGAATATTCCAAATAATTCCTTAATATTGTTCTGATGAAGAGTTTTTCACTGCCACGTTTTTTTCAAAGTTATATAAATCACCTTGGTTTCTCTCTTTGAGGACCCATCAACGACCATAGTATCATTAGGGCATCAATGTACCAAAGAACATAACAGTATAAATGTACTAAAATCTAACAGATAATTAGTAGATGGTCATAAAAAAGTTAGCATAACTACCATGGTAGGCAGTATCTTTTTAGTACCAGTAGGTAGTACTTAGTACTTGTAGGTAGTCATAGGTGATATCCATACAATAGTGGATAGTCATAGAGCCTTAGCTATTGGCAGTAGATGGTGGACAGATTCTTTTAAAATAATGATAAGATTTAATGCCAAAATAATAACAACATATGAATAAGGAACATTAAAACAATTTAAAGTTGGAACATCTTTTCATCTCTGCGCCTCTAGTACTGTATATGCTTAGTAGGCCTGGGATTCACTAAAGACTTGGATTCAGAAAGCCTGGAAAATCACCGTAAAAAACAGTAAGACTTTATGTTAATGTCCTAGTATTGATATTCTGCGAAATGTGTTTTGATAATACTGTTGACCTGACAATTTAGAGACTCATACTTGTATACAACTCTAGAATCGACTCTAGAACAAGTGAGGCCAGCATCAGTCCAATAAAATATCAATAGTCAAAATCACAAAATAATAAGAATAAACAGCTCAATATATGTACATACAGGATGAATAGCCAAATTATGATACTCAATTTTGAGGTGCGGATGGGGCTTTTATAGACAAATCATGAGGGGTTTCGCGGTGGCTGCAAATACGAGCCCCCGCACTCCCCGCCCCCAAAAATATAAATACAGCCATTTCCCTCTTTTTTTTTGCCTCAAATCAACTACTTTTTTTTTCTCTCAACTTCACTACTTTTGTTCAGAATCAACTTCACAGTTTTTTGTTCAGAATTTTTGACCCTTATACAAACAGTCCCACATACCTCTATTGAAGAGAGTGCTCTTACTGGCTAGTTCAAAATGTCATGTTAACTAGGACACTGCTCAGTGCTTATTACATATCGCATACTACGTGTTAATTATACATGACTATCATGTCACAGAGTAATGCAGTATCAACCAGAGTGGTATATTGCCTGGTGTACAATATGTATACCAGAAATAGTGAGCAAATAGAATGAAGATGAAGATGGCTGGAAACACGAGCCTCCTCAATCTATTAGTTCTACTGCGGGTAATCCACTAAACATGAAGCAATTGGAGCCTAAGATTATCCTACTCGTATTCGACGGTGACAACCAGTTATCTTGGTAAGTAACCAGCCAATTTGGGCTGTCTAACTTTCTCTCCGCCGTGATTCAAACAGCTCAGATTCCTTCCTTTGAGGCACCATGCAACGAATACAAATAACCATGAAAGTGACAGATGTTTTAACAAGAATCTAATGGTGTGGATACGTCTACAGAGTTTGTCGGACCATTTTACCACACCACTATCTTATTAAAAATGTCAAATTCAAAGTGTCAAATTCAAAGGACAAAGTCAATATTGATGTCGATTGTTATGCCTGGGGATCGATAGTACTATATTAACTTCATATAGATCTATCAGTCATTCCTACGCCAGATCTGGCTGCAAAATATTTAATCATCACCAAATACATCACTCGTTTGATTTTAGGCCAGCCTTCCTTGTGGCTTCTTGAAGGGTTTCGGGTAGAATTCCCGGCATTTCGGTGTATATATCATATACACTCTAGGCTCTACCATACGCAGGAGCTGGCTCTTAGAGGTATCATACACCTACGTCGTATCCTCGATTATCTAAGAAACCCAGATTCGCCCTTGAAGGAACCATCAACGAATACAATAATAAGTACTACTTGGTGGTGCGACGACTAAAGTCTGACATACGGTTATATGGCCTTCAGCCCTCCCAACCAACAAACCAACACAATGAAGTACCTTCGTGTCATACCACAAACCCACATTGGACTACCGTCTTATCATACCACCGCACTATTCAACGAGCTCATTAAATCATTCACGAGACACTTGATGGGGAAAAACCCGGGATTGTCCTTCCTGCATATTGCACACGGGATCTGTTGATTCCAAATTAGGCTTCTCTCCGTGATGCGCGCAATCAATCGGTTCGCACCCAGTCCAGCCGACCGCCCTTCTATCGCCACCTTAAATACCACTATTTATTCCACAACACAACTCTAAACACCAGTTTGTGGAAGACACAAGACCATACCGATTCCTATTGGCCAGATATATATACCACCCCTTTATATACATTCCCGCTTATATCAGGCACCAGGCGTATACCAGACATCAGGCTTATAACATTATATTGGCTGTCATTGACTTAAGTGTCTGCATTTTTTGCTTGGCTGTATTTTGATCGACTGTTTTTATAGAATTGATATGACGGAACTGAAACAAGTCAACGAGTTTAACGACGGCAGGAAAAGACCTCCCTACACTTGGAAAACATCCTTTGTGGACTGGTACCGGCACGAAATCTCCGGAGAGTGGAGTGACCAGAATGTTGAGCACAAGCTTCTTTCATACCTCTCGTTCTTCCCCAAATCCGACGGCAAAAGAGAGGCCAAAATCATCGACACGGATATTGGCAATGGAAACCATATCCACGAGTTTTATATTGAAAACATCCAGAAAGACGGAGACCCGGGCCTACTAAGCCTTTCGCCGGCCACGACGGATACTGTCAAAGATATAGTGTTGGTGCACGGGTACGCAGCATCTTTAGGGCTTTTTTTTGATAATTTCGAGAAACTCTCGGCCATCCCGGGTGTACGGGTGCATGCTATAGACATGCTTGGGTTTGGCTTTTCGGCCCGGCCTTCATATCCCAACTTGGGCGATTCTACCAAAGAGGACATTTACGCCAATGAAGATTGGTTTATCGATACCATTGAGGAGTGGCGCAAGCGTAGGGGAATCGAGCGTTTTGTGTTGATAGGTCACTCTTTTGGAGGCTACCTTAGCTGTGCATATGCCAGAAAGTACAACCAAAAGCTTTATAGCGACGATAAGGGTTCTACATACCGGATGATCGAGAAGTTGGTGTTGTTGAGCCCCGTGGGCGTGGAGAGGAACGCCAATTCCTTGTTGAAACACGAGCCCACGCCCGAGGCGCAAATCGGCGAGAAGTCCAGGGAAGATGCCGAGTTGCCCGAGGTGGAAATTTCCCGAGAATTATCGGCCAACCAGGAGGACATTGTGAATCCTCCAACAAAGGGCGATTTGGGTGCTGATACTGATACTATTGGAGCGGGCTCGCAGCCGGAAAACCCAGATATCAAGGACCAACGGCCCGGAACACGCCGAAACAAGACCATTGAGTATCTCTGGAGAAAGCACTTTTCTCCGTTTTCGCTCGTGCGACGTTTTGGCTTCATCCGCCCCAAGATGATCTCCAACTGGACCACCCACCGTTTCTCGCATATCTACTTTACCGACCCCGAGAAGTTCCATAGCATCCACAACTATTTCTACCGGGTGTTCAAGGCTCTGGGAAGCGGCGAGTACGCCATAACACGTGTTTTGGCCTATGGAGCACTCGCAAGGTTGCCATTGTTGGATAGGTGTCCACAAGAGTTTGTCAAGATGGATCTCCCTACCTTGTGGATGTACGGAGATAAGGACTGGATGAGCCGGGATGCAGGAATGGAGATCACTAAGGAGATCAATGACTTGGCTCAGGCCCAGGGCAAGCCCAAACTCGCTACCTATAAAGTATTGGACAATGCCGGTCACCACTTGTACCTTGACAATCCAGACCAATTTGCAGAGGTCTTCTATGACTTCATGAGGAATTGAGATCGAGGCTCTGAAAAATAACTGAGAGAGAAAAAGATGGAGAGATCAGAGTTAGAGTGAAAACTTTTTTCAAAGACTGAAGCTAGACTTTTTTAAAGACTGAAGCTAGACTGTTTTAAAGACTGAAGATACACAAAAGCCTGACTATAACTGGGTAGACCAGACAGAGTGGACAAACTAAGCTATACTGTTCTTGTCTAAATCACACTAGACTTGACCGTGCTTGACTTTACTACCCCTGACAGACAAACTATGCACACTACTCTATACCAGAGTGTGCTTGGCTAGACAAAGACAACAATAGAAAGGCTGAGGTATACTTAGCCTAATTAAAGTCTGGCAGAGTTTGATAAAGAGGCTTTCAAGAGCACTAGACTGAGTGCTACTGACAAAACTGGACTGGGCAAGACAAATTCATCATAGACTGGACCAAGGCCTGACTAGACTATACTGACTAGGCTAACACTAAAGTCGGGCTAGATCCAGGAAGACTGGACTACTAAATTGACAGTGTGGGACAACAAGGATTATGTCAGACTCTGCATTAGGCAGACCTAACAGACTGGACTAGATTGATTAGCCTAAGACGAATAAGACAAGACAATCACCTTCTCTCATTCTCATCTTAGTCTTTCTGTACTTCAGAAAGCTCGCCCGTAGGCTCGCTTTCTTTATCTGTAGTCTAAAAGATCGCCAAGGCTCGCTTCCAGCGATTTCAGTCACGTGCGACTGCACACAAGCCACACCATCTCAAAACTTCCTCCTACTCAATCTACATTCACCACCAACCAACGTCCCACCACACAATGTCCAGCGAAGACGACTTGGTAGCGCAATTACAGGCCGTTGGCTTGAACGCCAAGAAATCCACGGAACTCACCAAAAACAAAAAGGTCTGCGACGCCTTCCTTAGTATGCTAGCCCAAGCAAATGTGCTGGGGCCTGTGGACGACAAAAAACTCAATTTGTTGCAAACAGTGGCGGTAGAAAGTAAGGAGTTCACGGAAGTGGGCGAAGTGGCGCGCAGAAAGTGGGTCGCGCAGGCCGTTTTGGATTCTCGCCTCGCCTCCAACTTGCAGGTGCTGGAAGCATTGAAGTATATCAAGAGTGAAGGGGAGAATAGCACTGAGCAGGGTATGGAGAATGCTGCGGGGGTGGGTGTGAGTTTGAGCCGGGACGATGTGAAACATAGCATTTTGGAGTACATTGAGCAGCACCGTGACGAGGTGTTGGCAAGGAGGTATGCGGGGGTGCCTGCGCTCTTGGGGGAGACCAAGAAGCTTGCTGCGTTAAAGTGGGCTTCTCCGGGGCTCTTCAAGCCGATCATTGATGAGGTGGCACTTGAGATGTTTGGGCCCAAGGATGAGCGTGACGTGGTGAAAAAGGAGNGCTAAGAATACTGGTCATGGAAACATTAAGCTAACAATCCCCATACCGTCACTATATATCTACAACTGTTTACAGCTGCTCCCAGCTCTTATAAACATCTTGATTTCTTGACCTCTATTCATATCAATAAATAACAATCAACGTAAGATACACTGTAAGAGTATACGGTAGATCTTAAAAGTTTCTCCGGGGCTCTTCAAGCCGATCATTGATGAGGTGGCACTTGAGATGTTTGGGCCCAAGGATGAGCGTGACGTGGTGAAAAAGGAGAAGAAGAAGAAGGTTTCGGGTTCTGGGTCTGGTCCGAACTCTAAGTCTGGTTCGAACTCTAAGACTGGTTCGGACTCTAAGTCTGATGGTTCTGGTGGTTCTGGAGCTACTACTGGTTCTGGACCTGGGGACCTGGAAAGGTCCATGTATACGGAAGGCTTCTTAGGCGATTTGCACAGACCAGGCGAAAACCCCCAGGCTTTCCCGGAGTTGATGGACGAACACTTGGCTTTCACCAAAGGAAAGGTGTTCACACGGTTCCCTCCCGAGCCCAACGGGTTCCTCCACATCGGACACTCTAAGGCCATCATGGTCAACTTTGGCTACGCCAAGCACCACGGCGGAAACTGCTACTTGCGGTTTGACGATACCAACCCGGAGGTCGAGGAGGAGGTGTACTTCAACAGCATCAAGTCCATGGTGGACTGGTTGGGCTTCCTGCCCTGGAAAATCACCTACTCGTCCGATTATTTTGACCAGTTGTACGAGTTGGCGGAGAAGTTGATTTCCGTGGGCAAGGCCTACGTGTGTCACTGTACTGCCGAAGAGGTTAAGGCCCNTCGAGGAGGAGGTGTACTTCAACAGCATCAAGTCCATGGTGGACTGGTTGGGCTTCCTGCCCTGGAAAATCACCTACTCGTCCGATTACTTTGACCAGTTGTACGAGTTGGCGGAGAAGTTGATTTCCGTGGGCAAGGCCTACGTGTGTCACTGTACTGCCGAAGAGGTTAAGGCCCAAAGAGGTATGAAGCCGGATGGCACTCTTGGTGGTGACAGATTTGCTTGTCCACATCGGGACAACTCCGTGGACACCAACATGGCCGAGTTCCGGAGTATGAAGAACGGCAAATATGAGCCGGGGAAGGCCACGCTCCGCATGAAGCAGAACCTCGAGTCTCCCTCTCCACAGATGTGGGACTTGGTTGCCTACAGAGTGTTGAATGCTCCTCACCACAGAACTGGCGACAAGTGGAAGATCTACCCAACGTACGACTTCACCCACTGTTTGGTGGATTCGTTCGAGAACATCTCCCACTCCTTGTGCACCACGGAGTTCCGTCTCTCCCGGGAGAGTTACGAGTGGTTGTGTGACGCTTTGCACGTGTACAGACCAGCCCAGAGAGAGTACGGTCGTCTCAACATCACGGGAACCATCATGTCCAAGCGGAAGATCGCCAAGTTGGTTACCGAAGGCTATGTGCGGGACTGGGACGATCCCCGCTTGTTCACTTTGGAATCTATCAAGCGCAGGGGTGTGCCTCCAGGAGCCATCTTATCGTTCATCAACACTTTGGGTGTGACTACTTCCACCACCAACATCCAGGTTGTGCGCTTTGAAAGTGCCATCAGACAGTACTTGGACTCCACAACTCCACGGTTGATGCTTGTGTTGGACCCCGTGCTCTGCGAGGTGGACAATGTGCCAGAAGACTTTGAGGAGGTGGTGCAAATGGCCTACAAACCCGGATCGGAGTCCCAGTTCGGTACTCGTGATTTGACCTTCTCCAAGCGTTTCTACATCGACAGAGACGACTACAGAGACGAGGCCAGCAAGGAGTACTTCCGGTTGGCCCCCGGACAACCCGTTGGTTTGATGAAGGTCCCCTTCAATGTCAGTGTGAAGGAGGTGGTCAAGGACGACCAGGGCAAGGTCACCAAGATCGTGGTCAACTACGAAAAGGACATCAAGAAGAAGCCCAAAACCTATATCCAGTGGGTGGGTGAGAAGGACGCACAGGTGGTGCTGGAAGTGAGAATCTACAACCAGTTGTTCAACAGCGAGAACCCCAGTGCCCACCCTGAAGGCTACTTGAAGGATATCAACGAAGCTTCGGAGGAGGTGGTGCACAACGCGATTGTTGAAAAGGCCGGGTTCAAGGAAATCGAACGCAAGTCGCCTCTCAACATCGGCATCGACGGCTCCGAATTCAACATCACGGAAAAACCTGGGCCTCAAACCGTCCGTTTCCAGGCATTAAGAATCGGCTACTTCTGTATGGACAAGGAGAGCACAGCAGACAAGATCGTGTTGAACCGGGTGGTGACGTTGAAGGAGGACTCTCTGAAGAATTAGCAGGTCACAGTGTTACCTCATGACGTACCATATACCGTATCATAAGATGTATCATGTATCATATAGATCATAAAAAGTAACACATGATATATCACGTGACACATCACGTGCTCCACTACATAGTCAAAACTAACCTTATACTAACATCATAAAACATCATACTAACGTTATACTAACATTATACTAACGTCATACTAACATCCTACTAACATCATACGAAATCCTTACATCGTCATGGAAACCGATGGAAAAATTACGTCATAATGGCTCCGGCTCGAGGTTCCTAAGCTGTCACCTGCATGTGCGCGGAGTTGCTCCAAGCCCGCCTGTCGCCATGCACTACCGCTAATGGAACGGAATTCCCCAACTTCCTGGCCTTTATGCAATCCGCTAGATGCACCTAACGATTTAAATCTTTTTCTTACACATCTAAAACACTCCTGACACACGCCACTGCTGCATCGCTTTTGTGCACCTGCTTTTCGCCTATAAAAGGACACCTTTCCCTCCTCTTTTGCCCGCGTGTTTTTTTTTTTGCTTTCGGCTGCTTTTCTACTAGCAACCTATTTCTGCATTCTTCTTTTCGACTGCCGTCTTCGCTGAGACTGTTTGACGACAGGAAGCTACACAAAAACACATTCCCTAAACGGAAGAAAAACGATCCAAGTTACTAATAATAGTGACGTCAAGCTTTGGGTGATCCAATCCAGAAAAGATTTTCGTTATTACTGCATAGATCTTGATCGGGGAAAATTTTGACGAAGATCACTTGAAAATCGAGAATTTGGAAAAGTGGAAATCGAAAACTTCCGTATTGATATCTCAAATTTGATATTCAAATCGCTTTTGAATCGATTTAATACTTCAAATCGCCATTTCTACTCCTATACTGGTTACGCCTTGGAAGCCTTAGATCTTCACCTTTTCTCGTTTGCCTGCCGTTCATTTGACCATGGGGAAAGAATCAGCTGAAGAGAAAAGACCCGCCATGCAAAGCCCTACGCCTCTGGTGCTTTTTTCTGCTGTTTCACAACTAGCAGAAAACCAGGGCAAATCCTCCAAAACAGGTAGAAACCTGCCTAATGTTTATAATCTACTGCCTCAGAGCAGTGCCCCTCAGGGGCCATCGGGCTCGCAACCTTGGGGCCACCAAATTTCCGGCCAACCCACCATCGGCCAACCCACCATCAGCCAACCCGCGGGCCAAGCTCCCGGCCAAACTGCCGCCCAACCTTCCGGGACCCAACTCCCCCACATTAACACCCAGGGCCTCAAATCTTACCTGGGTCTTCAGGCACACCACAACGTTTCGTCTCCGCTACTGACCAGTAATGTTCTCCAACGCCTGTCCCAAGGAGATCAACGCGAAGCAGCTGCTACAGGCAATGCGGGGGTTCCAAACACTAATATTTCAACTGGTGCAAATAACGGGGTCTTGAACCCCAGTGGCAAGTTGTTGAGTACCCTGAGCATCCCCTCTCGTCCAGATATTCATCCGTCTCAGGAAAACAGGGCTCGCGGCCAGTCTGTCTCCTTCTGTGAGTCCGAATCGGAGAAAAGCCGTCGGTTCACCATCCTGGCCCAACCACTGTCGGCCAATCTCACCACCGTTGGTCGCAATAGCCTGATTATAGGCATCACGCCCCGCAAAGCCTCCAACAACGAGAGTTTGTTGAATTCAAGCAGAAACAGCTCAGTCACGGGTTTCCCCCGCCACGACCTTACCGACCGCATGGATAGCCCCACCAGCATCGATAAACATGGGCTAAGCCATAGTTTCGTGGGCCTTGATTCTCGGTACCTGCCCTCGCCACCGTTGGTGAAATCGCCCAAATTTGGCGTCCAAAACTCCAGTTTTTCCACCGAACTGGGCTCCTTATCCAATAGAGAGTCACGTCGTGGTTCGGATAACCCTCTGGCTACCGTTTCCCGCAATTCCTCGGTCAAGAAAAGCCAAAAAGCCTTGGTGGACTCTTCTCTCAACACGTCCGCCGTACCTTTCCAGCAGTACTTGCTAAAGGAAGACGACAAGAAGTTCCACATTTTATTGGCGTGTACGGGAAGTGTGGCCACCATCAAGGTGCCTTTGATCATCGACAAGCTCTTTCAGATTTTCGGGTCCAGCAAGATCTCCGTGCAGCTTGTGGTGACCAAATCGGCATGCCACTTTTTAAAAGGCCTCAAGATCCGCAAAGATGTCAAAATTTGGAGGGATGAAGATGAGTGGGCCAACTTCTCGGAGTTTGACATCAACTGTGCCACCACCACCACGATTTCAACGTCGGAGCAGACGAAAAAGCCCAAACCCCCATTCGAGAAACTCATTCTCCACAACGAGTTGCGCAAATGGGCAGACATTCTATTGATTGCTCCTCTTAGTGCAAACACTTTGGCCAAACTTGCACATGGAATGTCGGATAATCTCCTCACATCTATCTTGCGGTGCTGGGGCTCAGTTTCCGGTGTGGGGACCACCAAGAAGCCTGTTTTGGTTGCTCCGGCCATGAATACGCTCATGTATACACACCCCTTGACCAGTAAGCATCTCAAGATCTTACTGCTGAACGAAGAAGGATTTGGCTTTGAGATCCTCAAGCCCATGGAGAAGGTCTTGGTTTGTGGAGATATTGGCATGGGCGGAATGAGGGAGTGGCTGGCCATCGTGGAGACTCTCCGGATCCGAATCAAGGACTTGATTGTGCAGAAAAATACTCTTGAGGGCCAGGCATTGGCTCTAGATGAACGTGACGATGAGGATAACGAAGGCCTGATGAATAAGGATGTCAAGAATGGTGGAGCAGAAGAAGAAGATGATGATGATGATGACGATGATGATGATGATGACGATGATGATGATGATGACGATGATGATGATGATGACGATGACGATGATGATGATGATGACGATGATGATCACGATGATGAGCATGAAGAAGACCGTGGTGATACTGAACTGGGAAGACGTGCAAATTTGAACGAAAAGACAAACCCTACCAAAGAAGACATGAGGAGAAAATTACTCGCCAAAGACACTTTGAGCGGAATCGAAGGCGTACAACGGACCATCACTCCTTTGAGTGCAGAAGCCCAATCGATTATTTAAGATATATTGAAGCTCGTGATTTTTCAGGTTAACTTATCCGGTTAACTGACTGAGTTAGAAATCAAAATCGAGAGAAGTGGATTTCGTCAATGGCGAGAGATACCGGTGATGGTCCAGGTCCCATTGCTCCAACAACAAAGGAATGTCGTCGTCGTTTGCCTTTTGCAATTGCTCATGGCGAGCGAGTTGCTTGGCCAATGTCAAGTTATACAACAAACTATCAACCAAGTCATCGACTTTCTTGATGTTGTCTCCGATATTCAAGGCTTCCTTCAAAGCCGCCTTCTTTTTCGGGGCCTTGAGCGAGTTGAAATCCTCCGGAAGTCCCTTCATGGCCGAACTCAAATCAAATGGCGCCGCCTGTTGTTCCTGGAGCCAACCATACAATAGGTTTGTTCGGTGTGTTTTGGACTGCGTGGACGATACCTTGGTCAGACGGGCCAAAAAGCGGGAGAACCAGAAGTTGACCATTTTATTGGAATTCATGGGTATCACCACCGACGTGGCGATCTCCTTGTTGGTGGTTTGCCTAGCTGCGAACGCCGCATACATCATCTGCTCCAATGCATAGTTTAAGAGCACATTGGGCAACGTGACCTTGTTGTTGTTGGAACGAGTTCGTTGGTTCTCCACCGTGATGATATGCGGCGTCCAGTCAGGTGAGAGAAAGATGGAGTCCACCACGCCAACGGCCAATGAAGCCAAGTACGCCTTGGAGTCTACGAGCGAGTCGAACCCATCATAGTCCGATACGCCAAAGCGGTCGTGGAGATTCGACACGTTCCATTCCATGAGCTGGGCCACATTGCCGGAATAAGCCACTTTGCTATACGAAAAGTGCTTGATGCCCACATCCACAGAAAGAATGCGGAGAGGCGAGGATTTGGGGCGAGGAATGGCGAGAAGCTTATTGGAGAAAGCAGCCGACTGTGCAATAGCAGCAACCCGGGCGGCTTTGGTGGTTTCTGTACGGTAGCCACAGTGCAACGCTAGCTTCTGCAAGGAGTCATTCTTCAACGAGTTCATGAGCTGAGGTATGTGTTGATATCGAGCGCGTCCGATGGATGCAGGCATACCCACAACAAACAAACAAACAAAAAAGACAGATTCTCATGGCTCAGATTTTCATGGATAAAATTTTCATTAATCATATTTTTAGAGGTTGTCTGGGATTATGTATTTGGGACTTGATCTTCTGGTGCTTATTTCTAGTTTGGTGTGTTTAGGTTTGTCTGATTGTCTATGGCTAAATGGACAGGCAGGTCTAGACCCGTGCACCAGAAGCTTATCAGCAAATGTGAAACATTCGCCTGGCAATGCTATTAATGGAACTCCATTGTTTACCAAAGATGATAAATATAGAATGGAGGGTAAATGGTGGTGAAACACGCGCCTGCACGGAATGTCGTCTAGTAGACGGCTTCATTAGCGAGTAGGCCTCTGACGTCATGGCCACTGCGAACACGACAAAGATACCTGCAAAGAAGCTAGTTTAGAATATAGATACTTTATACTATGGCGGTTAGAACCTAAGATTCTGGGAAAGAAAGAAAAGAAAAAGAAAAAAAAAGAAAGAACGACAGGTTTTAGTGTACTAAAGAGGAAGGGGGGTGTACGGATGTGCTAGGCTACCGAGGGTCGTGTATTTTTGGGCGTGTGAGTGCTTGAAGAAACCCGTACACCAAAAAGAAAGCCCAATGAGGCTATTTGCTTGGCGCATCGGCTGACTGCCCATGCCCTCGAGACGTGTAAGACCTGCATGTACCGCGAATTCCTAAAGCAGATAGGTTATTTCGGGATGCGAGTTACATACGAACAGGCAAAAAAAGGAACGGGTTATCTGCAGACCGGGTCATTTGAAGCACTAAAAATAGATATGTGCAGGAAGCAGCAATAATTCCCCCGAGAAAAACGCCCCGCTCCGCCCCATTCCAAACCCCAAGAAAAAGCAAGCCACATTCAATCCACCCAATTCAGCAGAACCTTCTTACAATGTACGCTAAGTTTATATTCGGTAGGCCACACGGCAGGCCCGAGAGTGGGGGGGCGCGCGCGGGGGACCACCAGGGAGAGACGGAATAATTCTGCGCATCGCAAATCTGCCCAGCCATCCGTTTACTCGGGCGCAATTCCGCGATACTCTGATGAAACAGCAGCACGAGGCCGCCGAGGACTTGAGACCACACGTGACAGAATAAAGTAGCAGGACAGCAGGACAGCAGGACAAATCACAGCAGAACACGTGAGCAGCAGTACAGAACAATAATTATGACCCTGAAGGTTGATTGTCTGCGCCCTCGCTAAGGCTCCAATGCAACCCTGAACCACCTGTAGGTAGAGGGATTCAGCAGGACAGAGGGGTTTTCTGCAGTCCGGAGGTCAGTTATGTGCAGTAGCAAAGGTTATGGGGACGCATGATGAATGTTCGGTGACCAAACGGAGCGTGGCGGAGTGCATACACACGAGGATGGGCCAATGTGGGAGAAATTGAGGCGGGCCTCGTGCATGGGCACAGTGGCGCGAAAAAAATTTCGCCGCGTATAAATACCCGTGCGAGTCCTCAGAGCAACTAAGTTTTTTCTTCCATCAGTTCTATAATGCAATTCACCACTGTTGTCCTTGCCTTGACCGCTGCCTCTGCTGTGTCTGCTGCTAACGCCACCAACGGTTCTAACGCCACCAACGGTTCTTCTTCCAGCTCCACTGACTCCGGTGCTCAAATTGTTGGTGCTGGTGTCTTCGGTGCTGTTGCCGCTGCTGGTGTTGCCATGTTGTTGTAAGTGGTTTAATAGATTAATAATATAAATAATCGAAAGAGAAAATGTAGATAAAGATATAGGAGTTAACGGGAGAGAGAGATTGAAAGGGAAAGAGATTGAGAGAGAGAAGAGGGAAAGACATTGAGAGAGAGAAGAGGGAAAGAGATTGAAAAGTACTCAATGAGACATTGAGCTATTTGTTGAATATCTACTCATGATAGTCAATTACTACCACCAGAAGTGCTACGTGATAAAGTACTACCAGGAGTACCCGGCCAGTGAAGAACAACTTGAATATTAGCACCTGTTAGTACCTGAGTGTTGGCACCTGTTAGTACTGAATGTTGGCACCTGTTAGTACCTAAGTGTTAGTTCTTGAGACTACTACTTCAACTACTTCATTTCTATCCACTCCCACAATTCTATTTTTGGTGTATCAACATATGGCTGAGTGTTGTGGATCGCAGCTAATGGCATTTTGCAGTCACTCCGTGTAACAGCGTGCATGCGTCGAAGCTGCCTATTAAGCTTCTATTGTCATGCTCCATTGTCCATTGTCTATTTCCATTGTCTATTTCCATTGTCTATTTCCATTGTCTATTCGTTATTCGCTATGTTATTGTTGAGGGCTTGCAAATCCAAGTATGTAGATCCGTTCTCTATTGTCCACTGATCGAGAAACTACAACCTACTCAGTAATAGTGAGTGATGCATAGTAGAGAGTATAACTAAGTAGAGAGTATAACTACAGTCCATAGTATAACTACAGTAGAGAGTATAACTACAGTCCATAGTATAACTACAGTACATAGTATAACTACAGTACATAGTATAACTACAGTACATAGTCCAGGTCACCAGAAACCATACTGCCAAGGTATCATTGGTGGTTACCATTTACAGTCAAGACCAGGAATCAGTCAGAGTTGGTAATCAAATCATAGGGATGCTACACCTACTCCCCCTTTTCTCCCGAACATTAACTGTCATAATTGTGAGTTTGTAAACGTGGATATCCTGAAGTAGGTACAGACAATAGTAACCAATGGTGTTAGTCAATGGGGTCAACAGAGTCAATAGACTATATGACTGAGTAGATTGTAATTCACTTGGGTATGGTGTAGTGTAGAGTAGAGTGAGTAGATATGACAGTACACCAGTAGGAACAGTAGAATAATATATTGAAGGGTAGAGTATGCGGAAAAGAGAAAACAAACTGAAGATACCACAGTCAGTAGAAAAGACAGTGACAGTAGAGAAAAAGGAAACATGAAAGTGGAGTATGAAAGTGGAGTAATGAATAGAGTAAAGAATAGAGTAATGAATAGAGTAATGAATAGAGTAAAGAATAGAGTAATGAATAGAGTAATGAATAGAGTAATCAATACAGTAATCAATACAGTAATCAATACACTAATCAATACACTAATCAATACACTAATCAATACACTAATCAATACACTAATCAATACACTAATCAATAGACTAATGCAGGGTGATAGAGTAGAGCAGGCAATAGAACAGTCGAGTGATACAGTAAAACATAATAGAGTAATGCTTTAACAGTTACATGATGACATGGTGAAGTCAATGTTACAATGTGACGGTAGCGATGACAGTATAATGTGGGTTAAGTCACTCAAAAGTGTAGTAGTATTAATAGTGTAGTAATAGTATAGTATTAGTGTGGTAATACTATAGTAATTGTGTAGTAGTATAACTACAGTACAGAGTACAGAGTAATAGTACGGGGAGGTACACAGAAAAGTGGTGTAGTCTAACATAGAAATAGGGCTCTGTATAACCCAGAGTACTAGTCTACTAGTCTGAGTAATAGTAATAGTAACTACATAGTATACAGCATAATACTAGCAATAGTAAGTCTACAGCATAATGCTACAATAGTAATAGTATACAACATAATGCTACAATAGTAATAGTATACAACATAATGCTACAATAGTAATAGTCTACAACATAATACTACAATAGTAATGGTAATGGTATAACTACAAGAGTCAGAGTAGGAGCATAATACTAGCACTAGTAATCATAGTCGGAACGAGATCTCGTCCTAGTATAGTTCATTATTCAGTCTGAGAAACTCCTTCATCACCGGACTTTTCTCAGCAACGGACTTAGGGTTGAAGCTCTTATTCTTTCTTGTTCTTTTCTTGTTCTTTTCTTGTTCTTTCTTGTTCTTGTTCTTTTCTTGTTCTTTTCTTGTTCTTTTCTTGTTCTTCCGTAGTTATGGTTAGAACAGTCGGAAGATATGCACAAATTTTCTTCTGATTGGTAGGAGATTCTCAGGAAAAACGCTTTCACAATGGTGAAAGCCCAAGCGAAACATCCAGAGGAAGTGAGTATATACAATGTTTGGCAAGTAGTACTACTAAAATAGTATAACTACATGTGTAGAGCATGGTAATAGTACATGGTATAGCTAGTGATATACATGTAAACACAAGTAATAGTGTATAGTATAACCACATAGTACAGAGTAATAGACACGATATGGTGAATAAGTACTGGTCATCGTCATGGTATAACTATAGTGTAAGATGGAGTAATAGTAAATACGACAGTGAATCACATATCATAGTGAAGATCACATACCATAGAGAAGATCACATATCATAGTGAAGATCCAGGGACTCATAGTGAAGATCCAGGGACTCATAGTGCGGTGTAGTTGTATTTCTTTGGGATCTTGGAAATGTGGTATCGGAGCAAATACTAACCATAGAAAACCCTACTTGAAGTTCTACACCGATACTAGAAGTCTGTGTCTACTCCATATTGATTTATCAAGCAAGGAGAATGATCAGGAGTGTATTCAAGAGTAGTTCAAGAGTAGTTCAAGAGTAGTTCAAGAGTAGTTCAAGAGTAGTTCAAGAGTAGTTCAAGAGTAGTTCAAGAGTAGTTCAAGAAGAATGGCTAATAGAGATACTAAGATGGTCATCCAGTTGCTGTCTCACACCACTACTTTGCTTATGGCGAACAAAGTGTATGTAGTGCCAGGAAGTTGGCTTGGAAAGTTGACACCATAGTGGAGACTGGAGGAGAAGAGTAAATTAAAGTACATAGTCTGAGTAATTAGTCTGAGTAATTAGTCTGAGTAATTAGTCTGAGTAATTAGTCTGAGTAGTAGTATACTAGATTGAAGTCATAGTATAAGATAAACTAGTTTAATATTATAGTAATGGGCAGTATTCTCCCGTCAGCAAAGCTCAAACCCGTGTCTTTGCATGTAACTCTCCCATGTCCTGTTAGGAGTCATTAGTAATAGACTACAGACCACTGGTGTATAGAACGAGAGTAGTCAAGACTACGACTACACTACACTACGAACCACAGAGTAGAAGATATAGACTATGGAATAGAGACTACACCATGAATCCTTCTAACCCCATATCCATACTGTGTACTACTATACACTATACACTATAGTCCATACACTATACTCCATACACTATACTCCATATATTATACACTATACACTATACTCCATACTCCATACTCCATACTCCATACTCCATACTCCATACTCCATACTCCATACTCCATACTCCATACTCCATACTCCATACTCCATACTCCATACTCCATACTCCATACTCCATACTCCATACTCCATACTCCATACTCCATACTCCATACTCCATACTCCATACTCCATACTCCATACTCCATACTCCATACTCCATACTCCATACTATCTCCTATAGTCTAAATACCATGAGTCAAAAGTTTAATCTATCAATCAATCATATATACTGTAACACTAGACACCGCTTTCAGACTATAACACTATGTACTATACACTACATTATGTAATTTTGTATGTCACTATTGAATGCTATTGTACTATACATCTGTAATATTCACCTTCGGTAGTGTCTGCTGTTTAAGTATCTTGAGTCTACGCTGTGTAATCCTAATGGCCATTCTAAGAGTCACAAAGCATGCAAACATGAGGTTTCACAATAGAGTAGTATGAATCAGCACTCTAAACTCTAGCAAAATATACAGGCATTAGTATACATTACGACAATTAGAAGTACATTATAAAAGCAGACTATTTTAAGTACAAGAAGTCGAATGCTAGAAGGATACTGTGTAGTACTCAAAGTAGAGTATTAGAAGTAAAGATTCTTGAGTAACAAGTACTGAAATTTGAGAGTTAGAGAGAATCCATAGAAACTGCAGGGTATCAGAAGTAAAACAACGAGAGGTCTATATCTTGCAACTACGATGGGACCTTGTTAAGAGTGTTCAAAAACCTTATACGGACACTCCTCAGCTATATAAAGACCGGACTTTTAATGACTACCTTTTTAAAAGTCGGAGCAAGCAAACAAAGATTTCTCATCATCATTTGGTGACCAGTACAATCATAAAAGATCTTGCAGGGACTAGAGATTGGTCTCTATATTGGACCAAGTCAAGAAAACAACTTGGACTCATCATCCTTATGAAGATTATGTCCAACTTTTTCATCTTGGAAATAATCCCCAACACATTTATCCAATAACCAGTTGTTCTCCTTGTGCAATACCTTATACCACATCCATTTTCAAAAAAGCTCAACACATTTTCTTCGAATGCTCCATGGCTGAAGTGATTTGGCAAGATTGCAAAATGTCTGGAACACCATCAATTCAATATGCTGTTGGAAACCCAGATTTTGAATTCAAAGCTTGGTTTTTAAATGCGCCAAAATGTTGTTGACGCATGGAGAACCAACCAAACGCCGCATTGATATTGGTTCTCCTGATGATTTGACTTCTTTGACGCCTGATTTGACTTCTTTGACGCCTTATTTGACGCGCAAAAACATTTCTTACTTTAACGGTTCTATCGACGACGCTTTTAGTTTGATCTTTTTAGAACGCGATTATACACGGAGGTCTCAAAACTCATTGCGGGAACTTTCTTTTCTAAACACTTCGGTGTTTTCTCTCGGAGCCTCCGACCGAAATTTATAGACTTGTAGCCTATGAATAACCGTACATACATAAGAGTTGAAGTAGAGTACTTGAAGGGAGTAATTCGAGTAGAGTATTAAGTATGGAGTAGAGTATTAAGTATGGAGTAGAGTATTAAGTATGGAGTAGTACAAGAGACTGGTGAAAGAAAGTATTAGAAGATTCAGACAAAGTAGCGTAACAGAGTAGTGTAGTAGTGTAGTAGTATACTTAGAGTGGGTTAGTAGCTATAGGTTATAGTGAGTACAAAGTATTACTCAATGAAGAGTGTTTGAATGGCAGTGTTAGGATCAGACAGCGTAGGCTTCATAAACCTGTGTAGAGCCCTGCCTATAATGATCTAACACCCCTAGGTCTTAGCATTAGTATGTATTACTTGGTGAAAGCAGACTATAAGAAATACTGCTTTCTATCCACACTATAGATATACAACAAAATAACCACTTACTATACTACACCACTACTACTATACTACACCACTACTACTATACTACACCACTACTACTATACTACACCACTACTACTATACTAC